>JASTWP010000313.1:45000-175378 GCA_030770255.1 Temnothorax ravouxi | reverse complement strand
ATTGCGATTTTTGCAAAATGGTACGTAACTTTTCTTTTCAGTTTAAGCCAATTTCCTGTGTATGTGTGTGTGTGTGTATACATAAACGTTAACTTGCATGCACATTATATTTAATATAGGGGAGACCGGGGGCTATAACTCAACACAATTTTTTCAAAGGCAATTTTCAACAATAATAAAAATTTTCAAGCAATGGTACACATTTAAAGAGTGTTCCTTCAGGTACAAAATTGCTTAAAAAATTTTTGTTGTAAGTCGCTTAGTTTTGCCCTCAGGAAAGGAAAAGTGACGCAAAGACAAATTTTCAAATTGAAAAAAAGGCGGGGTAAACTCGACACAATTTTTTCAAAGGTAATTTTCAACAATTAATTAAAATTTTCAAGCACACAAATTTAATGGTACACATTTAAAGAGCGTTCTTTCAGGTACAAAATTGCTTCAGGAAATTTTGCTGTACGTCGCTTAGTTTTGTCCGAGAGCTCGATGAAAGAGTAGGCCATTTTCGAGAGATCAGAAAAATTACTTTTTACTATCAAAAACGCTTATGTCGCGTTAAAAATTACACTATAACTCAGAATGTTACCAAATTCCGTTGATAATACTGGCACATAAAGACGCATTTACAGTAGGAAAGGCAAGTTTCTACGATAAATTTAAATTGGCAAAAAGCCTAGTGTCAAGTTCGCCCCGGTGTCGAGTTAGCTCCGGTCTCCCCTACACATTATTTGATACACCAGAACATCCTAAAATTTTCTCAAGTTTTAAATCATAAATGTTTATACACAAAACAAAACATAGCACTAATTATTCAAGAATATAAATATTTTGAACGTAGCACTAATTGTAAGATTGAAAATGTTCATTAGCTCTATAATCATATTTTAGTAAATATATTATTCATCTTTTCCATGTTTGGTGTTTTTCTTTATATTTAATAAAAAAAAACTATTTTCTTGCTTACTTCATGAATCATTGCAATAAATATTATTACCGATATGTTGAAATTTTAACATCTTAAATCAACGTAGATACTTACCCTTTATATATATTTTTGTTGTACCAGGCAGGGAGATCATTGGATGTTACATCGCGCGGATCTGGATCGATCACGCTGTTATCCTCTAGGATTAGTTTCAAATGGTCCTTTACCGTCTGGGTTTGAACTGCAATGCGTTAACATATTTACATTAGTCCGTGGCAATTTTCAAAAAGTCAAAAAGTTAATGATAGACAAATGACATATAGTATTTGGCTGGGATTGTCCGCGTTATGTATGATGTGTATGTAAGAATCTCATATGTATATGTATATAGATACTAATGTGTGCTATTAGATTATGTTATTCACTTCAAAGCTAACTTCAAAGGTTAATTGTCATATGCGTCCACCACTAGTATCAGGAATTGTGTAAACTAGACAGTCAAAGGTCTTGTATGTTTGTAAGTATATTTTCACAGGCCTCTTCTATCGTCTTCTCGTTTTTCATAAAAGTCGCAAGAGTAATTTGTTCGCTACAATTAGAAACATAATATCGGAAGCCGTTTTTGTACCTGTGATACATGTAAAAGTTATTAACCTTGATTTCAATTATCTCAACTCGGCACGGTCAATTTTTTTCTAATTGCGCAGATATGTAAATCGTGTTTACATTAATATAGGGGAGACCGAGGCGAAGTCGTCACTATTTTTTCGATGCCGATTTTTAACAACAAAATAAATAATTTTAGTAAAATGTGGTATACCGTTGTAAAGAGTGAACCCTTGGCTACAAAATTATAAGGGCATTTTTGGTCTACATCGCTTTATTCAACCGGTATAGAGTAAAAACGACAAAGATGCAAAAATTGAAATGTCAAAATTGCCGGGGCGGAGTCGTCATTCCATTCTCGGGCTGAATTTTAAACAAAAATTCATAATTCCGTTCATGAAAAATGATCGAATACATTTTATTAATTATTTTTTAATAGAAAAATGGAAACATTAATTAAAAACACGATGGCGGAAAATAATTACAAGAAAAGCGCACGCGCACTTATGTGGCCCTACGCTTGCACGAAATACTTTGTTCTCTGTCATCTCTGAGCACACGCAGCCACATATTATCCAATCTCGTCCTCGTTATCGTCCCCAATCTTATCCGTCCTCGTCGGAATCCGACCACTGTTGCTTCCTTGACTTTGATTTTCGCCCGAAGCCTCCATGATATCGTATGACCACGTCATCCAATTGTGCTATTTCATCATTATTCTTCTTCGGTCAGTCGTTCAACGTAGTTCTCGGGACTCCAAATTGTTTTGCGGCTTTTGTCTCAATTTTATCTTTTTTTTTTACCGCAAGAACTGCCTTCCCGAGTCGCTTCTTATCGACGGCAGTCGTTTTGCGATGATACGTGCGTACCATTTTCTTGCAATTAAGAAATACAATGACTCACATTTGCAATGAAAAATAGAATGAAACCACCGGGATAAAGTCGTCACAGTGACGAGTCCGTCCCGATGGCTTGGTGACGACTTCGTCTCAAACACAGATTTTAAGTTTAATCGCTCATGAAATATATTAGAAATCAATATTAGAAACTCATGATAAGTAGCGTTTACAATATTAATGGCGAGTTCATACAACATACAGATTTCGAGATAATTGTAGTGACGACTCCGCCCCGGTCTTCTCTAAGTTATATACTTTTTGATGACTACATTTGAATATTTTTAACTACAAAATAATGTGCCGAATTATTTAAGATACTGCAGAATTTTCTTGTGCATCAACTTTTACACAAATCAACGTATGATTTTAGTTATTCAAGTTTTTGTTACTTTAGATGATTTGATCTTAATAACTAAAATTTAACTTAATAACTTGATAAACAGAACACAGCAATGATTTATGTTGAGCGTCACGTAGTAACACGGCAATGATTTTATGTTGAGCGTCACTGAACTCTGATTGCGAAAGAGAAAGACGAATAAAATGGAATATTTTTAGTACTGGCTCAGCAAATGTTTTCACTCGATTTAATGTTGTTCGTTGTCAATACGAACAGAATGAAGCATCGCGCGTTGCTGTTTTTCTTCATTCGTGTTTAAAATAAACGATTTTGTAACATATATTTATTTAATAATTTACTGGAATTTAATGGAGAAGTGAATGTGCTATTTTTGAGGTATCTAAAAGTACAAAATTTTCAATATATTGTTATTGCTAATGTCAATTGAAAGGAATGATGTAGTTCTTAATGTAGAATTATGATAATTAATAACATAATTAAACTGATGTGATTGATAATTTTATGAATGAATGCTTGTTTTAATATAATCATGTACAGTTGCTGTGCGGTTCAGTGCAAGGTCTAGTACAGTACAGTCAACTCTTAAATTTTTTCGCTATATCTAAGAAGCTTATTTTATTTACAACTGTTCTAAAATTTATAGCATATGTGCACTATAAATTTTCAGCACTGACAGTGAATTTTTGAAACACAGCCTTTATATAATTAATGTGTAAGTAATCATGTAAATAATAGTATATAAACAATGTAAAGTAAATGTGCAAAGGTGAGTAATGTATTGAGTTGCTGGGAATAAAGAAAAGGTTAGGTACTTTTGTGTTGCTTTATATATCTTGCCTTTATATATCCCTACAGTAGAAATTTCGAGAATGTGTTTCAATAAACAGATTTGTCGCCAAGTCAGATTTTTCCCGATACTGTATTGCACAGAAGTCCATCTTAAAGCCACGAGACAAGAAGCAATAATATTTATTTGTCGGTTTATATAATTCACTTTTTGCTCGCAATGGAAATAAATAAATAAAGATCGATGACACGAAATATATTTTGAACATAAACTGAATATAAACAGATACTATTGCACTTATTTGTATAACGCATGACACTTCGATCACTCAATTGAAATTATATTATTAAATTTAATCGAAACTTCCTGTGTGAAGACCACTTTTCTCATCTAACAATAAGATTTACTCCTTGAAAAATCCATTACTTTGATTAAAAACTATTTCTTCTCCACGTGTGTTTAACCTATGTTCAAAATCTTGCCTTACCATCGTTGATATGTTCCATTTTTACTGTTTCACTGTGTAAAGCGCGCACGTGTTGTCGCCGAGCGTTCCAGCTTAATACTGCAGTAAAAGTGAAACTCAACGGTCAGTCTCCTTCACCAGCATTCATTTCCCCTGCGCTGGAGTGCGTCATGCTTAAACCTGTTCGTTTTATGATGGGTACTCACTATACCATGTGTGCTTAAAAGTCTTAGCACGAATGAGATACAAATGCACGATTCGCTGTTCGTTCGGCGTTTGTTTTCGCTAGTGAGTACCCACTCTTATTAGCTGAACGTCTCGCACAGTTTATTCTTTCTTTTTTTCTCCAACGAGAAAAGTAAAAAGAAGAAATATATGAACCGTGCAGGCTGCGTTTGGAAACGTCAGCCGAGTGTACACGAGTATACTCCCTTCTCTTTCTATCTCAGCGAGTTAGAAGGAGAAGGGAGTATACCCGTGTATATCCGGGTGACGTTTCCGACGACTCAAGAGATCACGGTTGGTTCTGCGCATAGGTGATCAAAGTGGGGGTAAATTCCTAGAGCATGTAGGACGTACCGTATACGTAAATAGATGTTCTGTGGGCAGAGACTTGCGCGAAACGGATGAGTTTTTGTCTGATCTATGATCTCTCACTATGGACGGAGTATATATATCTATATCTATTGTATATACATATATATAGGGGAAGGTGCTGTACCCCTCGGAACACTTTTAAGTTTTTAATTTTTCTGAGACACAGTTTTAATTAAAAAAATTTTGAAAAAAATATATTATTAAAGTACATATATATATATATATATATTTTAGTATCCAAAAAAACCCAAATTTTTATTACTATCTAGTAAAAGAATACAGCAATTTTTTTACAATTGGAAATTTTGTTTTAATGTACGGCTTAATGTACCTTGGAACACTCTTTCCTTTTGTATCTTGGTTAGAAATGAGGTTATAAATAATTTACTACATTATTTTACATATTTGACACATTCTTATTATTCTTGGCTGATAATATCTTTATTATAAAAAATTACAAAAAACATAGTACAAATCTCAATAACATTTATTTTAAGGTAGTCCATAAATCGCAATTCATAAGAAAAATTTGAAAATTTTATTATATGTTAATAAATATGGTATCTACACGTCTGTACAAATTAGAAGTAATTGACCGTCCCAAACGCGAGATAATCGCTATCAAAAATTGCATTTTTTTTTCCATGTAATATTGCATACACAAAGCATACGAAAATTTCATTTTTAAATTTTAATAATTAGAACGAATCTTAAGAAAGTGATGAAAAACGGATATATAGTAGAAGAACACTTTAGGAATACTAGTAAAAAAAAAACCGAAATTATTGACCGTTTAGATTTAGAAATACAATAATAAATAGATCTCGATTTTTGTGATTATTTACGTAAAGAAGCGACTGCAAGAAAAAAATAACAGAATAGTCTTTTGTTCTGTGCACGGTCTTACATACAGGTCTGGAAACTTCAGTGGTGGGGGTAGGTCGCTTAGTGAAGTTGTGTTTAAGGACGTTCACTGGCAAAATCGTTTTCTTAGAAATTTTTTTAAACTTCAGTATATGTTTAATTAAACGCGTTTTATACGTAGGCGTTTTATTCAATGCCCCTTGCGGTACTAAAGATATTCAGCTTCAAAGTTCCGATTTTTAACACGGGATCCCTATGTTGAGCTCTCTCGACACGGACATTTTAATGAATAATGAGTACAGTTTTCTTAGAATTTTTTTGAAAAAATAGTATAAAATGCCTCATATTATTAGTAACGTGTGACAATAAAGTTCGATATAGCAAGCGGTATTTATTTTTGAGAAATAGTTGTATAAAGAACACTATCGGACATAATTTTCGTCTGCTCGGAGGCAGGGAGAGGGAGAGATCACTGCGAGACTTGGCAATGTTGCTACCGCTGCGACATATAGGTTAAGTAGAGAACGTCAAGATCTTATCTTTCTTTGACAATTTCCGCCACGCACTTTTTCTTGGATTCAGACATACATTGCACAGCTTTTCTATTCCTTTTTGTCAATTTGTTTTTAACAAATCTACCATTTGTTAAACGATTATTATGCGACGTGGTGCCTATTCTTTGACGATTTTCTAACCTATGAAACGCGGCACAAAATAAACATGCACCTGCCTCGAGAGCAGTGTTGCCAGATCGAGTAAAGCTGCACGGCTAGACGAGTTTTAGACTTGTTGGCGAGTGATAATCAGAGTTGGTTTGATATAATGCGAGTTTATTCGAATTACTGTACGATTACAATTGATACACGTGGTTGACCGTGCGACGCCATAAAGAGAACTGAACTGAATCCACGAACATGAAAATAGAATAGATAGGCGTCGGTAATATCGCGATTCGTTAGTTCGAGTAGAGCCACTTCGTATCTCCAACACCTCCCCTCGAAGTCGTAGGCTCGAGCTAGGTTACTCGCGCAACTCAATCATCCCCAAGCCATCCTGGCACTGAATGTGTTTATGTCCGGTTAATCCCTTGGTTAATATGTCTGCCGGCATATCATTGGTGGACATATACTGAAGCTCAATCGCGCCCGATGCACAATGATCTCGAATGAAATGGTGTCGCAAGTCGATATGTTTGGTTCTCGAATGATGCACACCAGTGCTGTATACCAAACGCTGTGCTCCCTGGTTGTCGTTGAACAGTATGGTCCCGTCGCATGGTCCTGTTGTGTCGCGTAATAGACCTTGAAGATAAATTGCTTCTTTGGTAGCCTCCGACATGGCCATATACTCGGCCTCTACACTCGATAGCGCCACAGTTCGTTGCTTTCGAGCTTCCCAACATATTGCTGCTCCTGCTAGGATAAATGCGTATCCCGAATATGATCGCCTGTCAACTGCATTGGCACCCCAGTCTGCGTCAACTACTCCGTACAATGGTATATCTGATTTTTGGTACATCAGACCATGACTCTCGGTGCCCCTCAGGTATCTGAGGATTCTTTTGGCTGCCAGCCAGTGCTCCGTTGAATAATTCGTATTGAATTGACTCAGGAAATTAACCGCGTACGCGATATCTGGTCTCGTAGATACCGCAAGATACATCAATGCTCCAATAAGGCGTTGGAAAGGGTATTGTCTCATTATCTTCTCATTAGCTCGTGACGGTTTTGTCAGTTGCACATTTGTATCAATCGGAGTCCTCGCTGGTTTGCAGTCTTGCATGCCAAAACGCTCCAAGATGGCTTCAGTGTATTGACGCTGTGTTAAGATAACACTATAGTCAGCCTCGTCTTGTTGAAACTCGATTCCCAGGCAATTATTCACTGGTCCCAAGTCTTTCATCTCAAATGACTTCGCCAAATTCCGCTTCACCTCCTTCATCCAGCTCGGGTCGTTGGTTGCAATCACAATATCGTCGACAAATTGCAATTATCATCATGCAATTTTTCCTTCGTGACGTAAACATACATGGGTCTTGGTCCGTTGGTTGCATACCCATTTGCTTCAGTCTTGACACAAGTCGACGATACCATTGCAGCCCTGATTGTCGCAATCCATAAAGCGTTTTCTTCAACAAGCACACACTATCTTGATATGCGTTCAATGCATGTAGCCAGCGTTTTGCAGTTCTTATAACATCTTCTTTCCGAATTATTTCCGCATTTGAACCCACGCGTTTTCCAGCGATGATTTTCGTCAGTACCTCGCATAACTGCTCAGGTACCTCCATGTACACGTCCTCTTCCAACTCACCATTGAGGTAGGCAGTTACCACATCCATTTGATGGATTTGCAACCCTAACTCTGCCGACAGTGCCGCCAATAATCGAATTGAAGTCGATCTTGCCACGGGAGAATAAGTTTCATGGAAATCCTCCCCTGCACGTTGTGAGCAACCCTTTGCTACGAGACGTACTTTCTTCTTTGTGACTAGTCCACTATCTTTGGTACAGAAAACAAATCTACTACCAATCACTTTTCGCTTTTGTGGTCTTGATACAATTTCCCAAGTGTTGTTGCGTATCTGCGCAAGGTATTCATCTTCCATGGCTGTTCTCCAGTCCTCGACGTCGTCGCTTTGCTCCGCTTCTTGCCACGTTGTAGGATCGTGTGTTATTGTTAAATTATATTCCATAAACGCGTCATCGTCGTCTGGAGTCTCATCAGGTAGACCCTCATCGTCCGAATCCTCACTATCCTCACCATCGTTTCCGTCATTGTTGTTAGCGGCCTGATGATATAGTTTTCTCGGCCTTCCGACCGATCCGGTACGCAATAGCATCGGCCTTCCCCTTCCGCGTTTCGGTGGTTGAAGCCTCGTTGGTAAAGGAGTAGAGCCTTCCGTTGCCCTTCGTTTAGGCGCTCTAACAATGACATCTCGATCTCGAGGTACTTCTGTGTGATGCCTTTCCTTGATGACAACTTGAGGTCCCTCGGCGTGATGCTCCTCTGCTTTGTCCTCGATCAGCTCTTCTTCCTGCTCGTGTCCCTTAGTTTCGGTTTGGTCGGGTTTCTCGTCCTCAAGAAACTCTTGGTATTCACGATCGAAAGCTGACTCGTTCAAGAATTTCACGTCGCGACTCACGATTATTTTACGCGATTTCGGTAGCCACACGCGATACGCTTTTGATTCGTTTGAGTATCCTACGAAAATACCCTCCTCCGATCTCGAGTCAAATTTTCCTTTTTGGGGATTTTTGTCCGACACGAACACTCTCGAACCAAAGATTTGAAAATATATTACCGTAGGTATTTTTCCCTTCCATAATTTATACGGTACCTGTCCATCCAGTGATTTTGTCACGCACCGATTTCTCACATAGCACGCGGTATTTACCGCCTCTGCCCAAAATACTGGAGAAACATCCGCTTGACGCATCATGCACCTAGCCATTTCAACCAGCGTCCGATTCTTTCTCTCCGCCACGCCGTTTTGTTGGGGGGTATGCGGTGTCGATAATCGCCTCGCGATATCGTTTTGCTCCAAGAATTGGTCGAATTCCTTGTTGCAGTATTCTGTCCCGTTGTCCGACTGCAATGCTTTTATCTTTCTCCCTGTTAAAGTTTCTGCCGCGGCCTTGTATTTTTTAAATGCACTCAAAACATTGCTTTTGTTTTTCACAAAGATAACCTCGCACCAACGCGACCTATCGTCGATAAATGTCACAAAGTACTTTGCGCCAGAATGTGACGCAGTTCTCATTGGTCCACACACATCTGAATGCACTATTTCTAATACGTTTTTTGTACGACCGCCTTCACTTCTCGGAAATGGAGCTCGAGTTTGTTTCTCGCGAATACACACTTCGCACTTCGACATCGTTTGATCGATTTTAAGTTTCAATCCGTGCACTACTCCGCTTTTCGCCATGCTTTTTAAGTCTTGTTCGTTTAAATGTCCCAACTTGTAATGCCACTCATCGATCTCACTCTTCGTATGATTCACGGACATCGCCACATTATCCCCTTTTCTCGCCGCATCGTTTTCATTTATCGCGTCTTTACCCCTTTGCACGTAATACAAATTTCCGATTCTATCTGCTCGAAAAATTATTTCTCCGTGCTCACCGGTCACGGTCGCGTCTTTTTCACGAAAATGTACTTCATATCCGCGATCCGTTATTTTTGACACTGATAACAAGTTTGTACGTAAATCCGACACGTAATATACTTTTTCAAAGGAGGAGGGTCCCTAAGGCCTGTTTTTGGCACCCCTTCAAAATTGGACCAAAATGGCTGGAATCACTTCCTAATATCCTTGGAAGTAATATTTAGTCAATTCCAGCCTAAACGGAAGTATTTAGAGTGTATACTTTAGGTATACATGGTGCATCAGCGCACCCGTATCAAGCATTTTTTTGGAAAACTAAGCGTTTTTGAGAAAAATGTTTCAGATAAAAGTTGTATGGTTTCAAGAAGGACATAAGATGGTGTCATTGGTTTGACCTTGGATAGTCATTTGAAGGTCACGTAAATGTCGATTTCAATATTTTATATGGAACCCCCTATTTTTACATATCTTTTGTAGCTTATCTCGAGGCATCATGTAAATGCACCACGATATCATAGCGACGTGTACCCGGATTATTTGTTAGACGCAGCCACTTGGTCGGAGACCGACGAATCAAAAGAAGAAGAAGATGAAGAAGAAGAGCAATAATTCAAGCACCCCCAAAAGGTGAGGCAAGGAGACTTACCTTAACCAAGCACCCAAAAAGGTGAGAGGCAAGGGGACTCATCTTAACCAAGCACCCCAAAAGGTGAGAGACAAGGAGACTCACCTTAACCAAGCACCCCAAAAGGTGAGAGGCAAGGGGACTCACCTTAACCAAGCACCCCAAAAAGTGAGAGGCAAGGGGACTCACCTTATCCAAGCACCCCAAAAGGTAAGAGGCAAGGCGACTCACCTTAACCAAGCACCCCAAAAGGTGAAAGGCAAGGGGACTCACCTTAACCAAGCACTCTAAATGGTGAGAGGCAAAGGGACTCACCTTAACCAAGCACCCCAAAAGGTGAGAGGCAAGGGGACTCATCTTAATCAAGCACCACAAAAGGTGAGAGGCAAGGGGACTCACTTTTTTAATCAAGCACCCCAAAAAGTGACAGGCAAAAGGACTTACGTAAATCCAACACCCCACTCTACGTGGCTTCTTAAAGGAAGATTACGTTTACGATTTTACTGTTCACGTGTAAAGAATCAACAAGAATAAATAATATGATTTCAATCTCGGATCTCCTTAAGTAACGTTTCTGCTAATCTATCTGTAAGAAGCCTCATAACTCGCAAAGTACTTAATGAAAAATGACTTAATTATAAGTGTTTTGAAAAGCTCTCGAGATAAGCTACAAGTTATGTAAAAATAGGGGGTTCTATATATAGTATATTACACACCTAGGGCAGTAAAGTAAGAAATGTCTCAGATCACAGGTAATTGTCGGCCGAGGCGAAGCCGAGGTCGACAAACATGTGATCTGAGGCTTTCTTATTTACTGCCCGAGGAGTGTATACGATTTTTCTCATCGACGGAGCCGAAAAACGAGAACTTCGTCCCGCGCAGCGGGACGAAAGTTGTCGCTTTCGGCCCGGCGGTGAGAAAAAATATTGAAATCGACATTTACGTGACCTTCAAATGACTATCCAAGATCAAACCAATGACACCATCTTATGTCCCCCTTGAAACCATACAACTTTTATCTGAAACATTTTTCTCAAAAACGCTTAGTTTTCCAAAAAAATGCTTGATACGGGTGCGTTGATGCACCATGTATACCTAAAGTATACACTCTAAATACTTCCGTTTAGGCTGGAATTGACTAAATATTACTTCCAAGGATATAAGAAAGTGATTCCAGCCATTTTGGTCCAATTTTGAAGGGGTGCCAAAAACAGGCCTTAGGGACCCTCCTCCTTTACATTTGTCTCCCGTTTACCATTGCTCACGGCCATTCGCACGTTTCCCGCGCCCGTTATACTCGTTGACTCACTGTTCGCCAAATTCAATGTCTTATGCACACTTTCGATTTTCTCGAATTTTGTCTTTTCAGTACACATGTGTGCAGTGCATCCACTGTCCAAGCACCATTCTACACCATTTACGCTTTCGCGATTAAATAGCACCGTCTCAACTGTATTCAACATCGCTGTGTCCCCGCGCGCGTGTTCCGAACTCACCGATTCATTGTCATTGTCTTCCACCTGTCGTGCACTCACTTGTAAATTCGCAGGATACTTTGCCAGACATCTTTTGGCAATATGACCGATTTTACCACAATTTTATCGTAATAATTTTATCGTAAAAGGATTTTAAAAAAAACTTAAAGGCACGGAGATTTGAACCCATAATGTCGAGACTACGAAGTTGACACAAAACCATTCCGCCAAATTTTATATGACAAATATCTCCCCGGCCTCCGGTGTCCCTCGTCATTGCGCGAACATCGATCGCAACGACTCTAGTGGCTATTAGATGACTTAAACACAACTTCACTAAGCGACCTACCCCCACCACTAGAATTAGAGGTAGTCTCCAGACCTGTATGTAAGACCGTGGTTCTGTGTGTGAGGGACAGAACTATCCAAAAGTTTTTAACCTGTAAATAGTCGGATGTTTTCACGTTGATTTAGAATACTAAATTTTGAGTGTATTGTCACAGTACCTTAAGGATGTATGGGAGGTACAGTCTGAGATGTATAGGGCATAATTTTCAAAGCGCTACCAAGTGGATAAAAATTTGTGAGAATGTTCTTTTAGTCTTCCTGATGTGCTGCAAAAAAGTAGAAACGAATCCACTAAACGGTTGCTGAGATATAACGATTTTAATTCACTCACATTCGGTTATTACGGAGTGTTCCAACGTACAGCTGTATCTCCAAGGTATAGCACTTTTCCCTACACACACACACACACACACACACACACACACACACCGCACACATTATGTTACGTGTATATAACACAACATAAATATAAGATAAATATCCGCATGCTTTTGGGAATTTTTTATTATTTCACTACATACCTTGGCTTACGCGCATGATGATTACTTTGAACGTATGAGTAAGAAATACTGAGCATTTCCTATTACATTATTTTTCTTTTTGATCAAAATCATTTTTCATCTTTTTATTACATTTTATATCATTTGTTGCTATAAATATACGATCGCGATATAGGAATGGCAAATTGACGTAAAATCTGTGAATAAAATAATTATAGATTATTTAGTATAACATATTTTTTATATATATTCAAAAAATATTCTTGTCTTTAAATTAGTACATTAATACATTAACACAATTATTTTTATGCAAATTATGTGACATAGACACATTCAAATTTAAGTATTTTTAAAGAGTAAAAGTGGTTTTTAATATATGTTATATTAAATACATGTTATATTATGAGATATTAAAAACTACTTTTACTCTTTAAGAATACTTAAATTCGAATTGTTTCATAAGGTAGTGAGAGATTGCTCAGATAAATCGTTAAATCATAAAATCAATTTAAAGTAAGTTTACTTTACTTATTCATAATTTATTTAGATATTATATCTGGTCTGACTGAGTTTAGTTTGTTTTTAAAGATGTATGGGAGGTATGTACAGTCTGAGATGTATAGGGCATAATTTTCAAAGCGCTATTAAGTGGATAAAAATTTGTGAGAATGTTCTTTTAGTCTTCTTGATGTGCTACAAAAAAGTAGAAACGAATCCACTAAACGATTGCTGAGATATAACGATTTTAATTCACTGATTTTAGTAAAATTTTAGTAAAATTAGTGAATTAAAATCGTTATATCTCAGCAACCGTTTAGTGGATTCGTTTCTACTTTTTTGTAGCACATCAAGAAGACTAAAAGAACATTCTCACAAATTTTTATCCACTTGGTAGCGCTTTGAAAATTATGCCCTATACATCTCAGACTGTACCTCCCATACATCCTTAACATATTCAAATAAAATGCATTTCTTTAGTTTTCCTGAATGATTTTATTCAATTATGCAAGAATAACAATTACAACTATATATTGTTAATCTATACTTTATATATATTTGTTACACACACACACACACACACACACACGTATATGAAAACATATATGTATGTTAAATATGTGCTTAGCATTTTGTGTAATATGAACACCTTATTGCCTTATCATATCACTACCACTTCCTGTGTGATACCTTTTTCTTTTTTTTCTTTTAACCAGAAGATAATTGCATGTATATTTTCTTATCTGTTTTGTATTTTTGTTTGGTGCCCCAGTGAGAATTATTTCGTGGTAGTGTAGAATATCACTTGCATCGCTAAGTCAAACTGTTTTTATATAATTTTGTTTCATTTATTTGTGTTTACGTGAGCGTGTGTGAACCTTGTATACCTAGTACGATGCATCATCAATTCAAAAATCTGTTTACAGCTCTCCAGGAAATAGGTAAGCCGTGATGATGAATAATGAATGCAACAGTTGTAAAGTATTATAAGTAGTACTGTGTATTTTCTTCCTTTTTATGTTAACTTAAATGCCCAATTTAAATACATACTCGTACTGTGAGGTCATCCAAAATTAATCTTTTCTACCGAAGTCTACAAACTTGTTTTTTTTTTTTACAATTTATGTTTTAAATATTTTCTAAATTGTAGGGTATTCACACTTTTCCCTCAGTTTTATAATGTCTAGCAATAAATGTTCTGATGAAATTTTGAAAATTAGAAATGATAGGAATCTGCGTATTTTTAAATTACATTTTATTGCTGAATTAAGTTATTCTTTTATATTTATTATTTAATATTTGTAATAGATACTTTTATTTATTTATTTATTTATTGAATAGGATTATTTTAAAGCTCCAGTAATATTCTGTCTGGAATCAATGTGAAATTTTCGAATGGCCTTGCAATTTTCTATCTCAGGAAATGTGATGGTGGTAGGGTAATCACTACGCAGTTTTGTGCGGTATTGTATATACTGAGTGTTTTTATAATTATTTTCTTCTTTTTGTCAAAAACCATATTTTCCGCACAAATATTTTTATTCTCGACATACGATTGTTTTTCTTTCTCTTTTATTTCTATTATATTGGCATTTTCGAAATTATCTTTTCCCGGCATGCCTTTCTTATAATATTGAGATAGTATTATTATATCTGAGTAAGTTGTCAATTGGATATATCGTGGCTAAATTTGGGTCTATTTGTAATGTGTGTTTTTATAGATTATGATTACGACTATTACGGTTATGGGGATTATCGAGGTGGCTACAGTGATCCCTATTACGATGACTATTATCGATACGAAGATTACTATTTCGATTATGCGCCGCCTCCGCCGCCTGCCAGAGGGAGAGGCAGGCAGCCTCAACCGGTGGGTCGCCTTTTTTAATGGTTCTAAAAAGTCGTTTTTGTTCCTGAAATCATTATTACTTTTTTTTATACCAGCAGTAGTTTGACTGTGGCACAGTGTTCGCGAATTTTTCTAATACATCGTATTTTTCTTCAATTTTTTGTCCAGATCAATATATCTGTCCATATATTTTCTCTGTCTGAGCGTGTAAATTAACGTTGGCTAATTGAGTATGCTCTAGCTTTACTATAATCATTATTAACGCAGGGAGATGTATATCTTAATATAATCCTGATTTTATAGTGTTAAATGCATCATATTCACAGTATAGTACTTGTCTGAGCTTTAAAATTTCTAATAAATCCAAGGTGAGAGAGAGAGAGAAAAAAGGAGAGGTGAAAAGGAGGGGAGGGGAACGGAGGCGGGAGAGAGAGAGAGAGAGAGAGAGAGGAGGGGGGCAGGAGAAAATGCCATTAAGAGCGCACTATGAATGTATTGTATTTATTAGACCCTATATGAATCTATACTATACTAACATCAAGGTTTCGATACTAAGATTAGACCTTGTAATCCGAACACATTGCCACTTTCAAATTGCTTGCAAATCATATCTGAGCCATGGTAGACCCATTCTAAATTTTCAAGCAAAATACAGCCGGGAAAAGCAATTTAAACTAAAATAGGGAACATATTACAAATATCATATATAGGAAAAGAAAGAAAAAAAAGAAAAGAGAAAAGACAGGAAAGACATACAGAATAAAAAACGGAAGACAAATGTCTGTAAATTCTCCCAAGGAAGAAGATCGCACATTTTATATAGTGTTGCAGGATCCCCTAATATTATTCCACCGCCATAATTATTCTAGCGCAGCTTCAGGAGAATTCCAGATATAGGCAGAAAGCAGTGTACAGGACTTTTTATATGTCGCCGTTGTCTTTTATTATATTCCAGTTTCTATGTACGAGTAATCTGTTTTTTTTGTAGAGCGACGTTGCGTCTCGTGGCTCGGATATGATGTTACATTTTTCTATGTCAAGTTGCAGGGTTATCCAAACATGAAAAAAGGGAGCGTATGGGCGCTCTGCGCGAAAAAAAATTATTTTATGTTTAATTTTTATTATATTTTTATATTGCGATCAACTTTTTCTCTTGGCAGTCTCACTATTGCGATAACACATGTGCACTTAGGTTTCTTACATGTTATCTAGTGTTGCTATATTTCCCGTGCTATATGATGTACACATATAATAGTTATAATCTCGTTACTTTAGAGGAGAAATAGGCAAACGAGAATCTTCTTCGAATTATCTTCGCATTATCTTACGCCTCTAACATTAATTTTGTTTTTTTAATTATTTCTTTTGAACGTGATTCCGATCGCATTTGACGATTTTGTTCGTTGCTCGAGAAAGTATATACTAGCCTCTTCTAGATGTTCCTTATTTATCATTTTCATTTTATAACACTAGACACTACAGACGCGCGCTTCTCGCGCGCTATTTAGCTTTAACATTATGCTATTACTATTACACTATTAATCCTTGATACACACAATTGTCAAAATATACAATGACAGTTGCAAATGAAGTACCTAAGCGCAGCAAGAGAACCAATCGGCATTGCGGAAAAGTGACAACAATACCTACGACATGCCCTTTTTAGAAGAGGACTAGACACTACAGACGCGCGCTTCGCGCGCGCTATTTAGCTTTAACATTACCCACAACTGTCAAAATATACGATGACAGCTGCTCATGAAGTGAGCACAGTGAGAGAACACCAATCGGCATCGCGGAAAAGAGGCAACAATAACCGCGATACATTCGAGTATCGACTTTGCACGCCTTTTTTAGAGAGGGACTAGACATTACAGACGCGCGCGCTTTGCGCGCGCCATTTAGCTTTAACATTATGCTATTACTATTACACTATTAATCCTTGATCCACACAACTGTCAAAATATACAATGACAGCTGCAAATGAAGTAAGCGCAGCAAGAGAACCAATCGGCATCGCGGAAAAGAGGCTTCAATTTTTCGATACAAACGAAATTCACCCGTAACACGGCTTTTTTAATAATGGATTAACCCTTGATACACACAACTGTCAAAATATACAATGACAGCTGCAAATGAAGTAAGCGCAGCAAGAGAACCAATCGGCATCGCGGAAAAGAGGCTTCAATTTTTCGATACAAACGAAATTCACCCGTAACACGGCTTTTTTAATAATGGACTAGACATTACAGACGCGCGCGCTTCGCGCGCGCCATTTAGCTTTAACATTATGCTATTACTATTACACTATTAACTTCTTGATACACACAACTGTCAAAATATACGATGACAGCTGCAAATGAAGTAAGCGCAGCGAGAGAACCAATCGGCATCGCGGAAAAGAGGCAACAATAATTTCGATACAAACGCAATTCACTCAGTTAACACGCCTTTTTTAAAAGTGGACTAGACATTACAGACGCGCGCGCTTCGCGCGCGCCATTTAGCTTTAACATTATGCTATTACTATTATACTATTAACTTCTTGATACACACAACTGTCAAAATATACGATGACAGCTGCCAATGAAGTAAGCGCAGCGAGAGAACCAATCGGCATCGCGGAAAAGAGGCAACAATAATTTCGATACAAACGCAATTCACTCAGTTAACACGCCTTTTTTAAAAGTGGACTAGACATTACAGACGCGCGCGCTTCGCGCGCGCCATTTAGCTTTAACATTATGCTATTACTATTACACTATTAACCCTTGATACACACAACTGTCAAAATATACAATGACAGCTGCAAATGAAGTAAGCGCAGCAAGAGAACCAATCGGCATCGCGGAAAAGAGGCTTCAATTTTTCGATACAAACGAAATTCACCCGTAACACGGCTTTTTTAATAATGGACTAGACACTACAGACGCGCGCTTCGCGCGCGCTATTTAGCTTTAACATTATCCTATTACTATTACACTATTAACCCTTGATACACACAACTGTCAAAATATACAATGACAGCTACAAATGAAGTAAGCGCAGCAAGAGAACCAATCGGCATCGCGGAAAAGAGGCTTCAATTTTTCGATACAAACGAAATTCACTCATGTAACACGGCTTTTTTAAGAATGGAATGGATTTGCACGATCCGACTTATTTATGTTTTTCTTACACATAAATTTTTACTATTATACTTTTTTTTGTCTTACGCATTACCGAATATATTTTCTTTTAATGAGGGTACTCAAATAAGTTAGAGTTTAACGGTTTGACAGGTTATGTCGGGTTAAAGTCGGGTAAAAAATTAATTTTTTACACTTTGGGCGCGCTACGCCGCTACTCTCTAAGGTTATATGCAAAATATATAAGTGTCTTATTAACCTATCACATTAATCTTTGGGTTAAAAGTTCAAAAATCAACTTTTTACCCGACTTTAACCCGACATAATCTGTCAAACCGTTAAAGTTTAACTTATTTGAGTACCCCTAATAAAAAATGATACAGAGATATTTATCTTTTAATAAATTTCCTTGTAGTAAAAAGAAATTTTCATTTACGTTCTTTGTTTGAAAAATTTAATTCGAATTAAGGACCTCCTGGGTAATCATCGCGGCCATATTGAATTTCTTGCTATCGAGGCAAGAAATTATCCTATTTTGTCGTGTGTGCCATTCTCAAATAAAAAGGCATTTTGATATAAAATTATTATAGATCGTTTCAGAACACTTCTAAAATTGACCGAAAACTATTCTTTTCCTTTGACAATAAACAAACAACCATAAAACGAAGCTTAAACATACGGGAAAAAAAGCCGTTTGACGACTATCGAAAAGAGTCGAAAATGTCCCTCCGCATATGTATTCCTTGCAAATCTTACTTTTCGATCAATTGTATGAGTTTCACGAATACGTTAAACATTATAGCACAAGTACAGAGCGAATAATAAGGAAATTGTACGCACGACAAATAGGGTTGTCAACATGTTACAGAGGACAGAATTCTCTATTACACAGAATTTTTATTTCTACCGCTATGCTACGTCGCCACCGTCACCACGGAGTTCTGGGCTTAAGGACCAGGAGCCTTAACGATGGCGAATAGAATAGAATTTCTCCATTTTTATTTAATTTAAGAATATTTATTTCTGATTTGATCCCTAACGTCACTTTATTTTCTTCTCAGTTTTCTTCTGTATTATTAAACATAACTGTATGTAAACGATAACGTGATTTGTATGTGTTGTATGCATCTGATTCTTTAATTCAGTTTCTTGTAGGGAAAAATTCAAATCAATTTTTTGTGTGCATATCTCGTATTTAAAGAACAGTCACTCAATAAGTCATATGCGCTACATACAGAGTGTCCGATAATAACCATATCGTTTCTTGTAGGCGGGTAGAGTAGATTAGATTAAATCGAATAGCAAAGTCCTCTAGTCCGCTACCGTTTTGATGTACGCTTATTTGTAGATCTTTATTAATTAAATTTTCATTAATTATTACAAAAATCGCAAAATGATAGAAGAAGACTTTTTTGTTCAATTTAATTCGCTCTACTTGTTCATAAGAGATGATGCGGTTATTACACTTAAAAAAATAACTCAATTCAATATGCCAATTTGATTTTTATCAAACAGGAGGAAAAGTTTATCGCAAATTATGAACAGCAGTATTGGAATTAAGGAGTGATAAACGTCATTCGAATCAATGAACCGCAAATGGTTTATCGTATGTGTCACGTGACGATTACTTTATTAATGATATTTTATTACTTGTACACTGAATTGTGCATAGGTATAGTAAAGACCACGGAGATAGATGGAATAGAGAGGATTGCGTCCCCCGTATATAGCACCAGTGAACATGTTTTGCAGTTCTCGCTTTGGCCTCCCATCGTCCTCACATCCATGTACATAAAAATCATAGCTTACGCTTAAATCACATTTGTTTTAACGCTTTTTAACAATGCCGCCGCTTATTTATATAATACGCCTTTTGGTTGAATTTTGTTTTAGCTGCCAGTGCAATAGCTTGTGTCGCTTAAAAGTTCCTACGCCAACCAATCAGTTCGCTTTTCGCTTTACTACATTGGATAACTCTGCTAACTCCTACTGCTGTATGTAAAAACGTGGTTAGTAAAGATTTGGTTATAGGTGATTTACCTCTTCTGCCACGTTCTTTTTTTTCTTTCTCTCTATTCTCTCTCTCCCTGCCTCTCTCTCTCTCTCTCCTTTTCCACTCCATCTATCTTCCCATAAATTTGTCGTTTTCTTTTTCACTCTTTCTGTTATTTACTCGTCTTTTTACGCTATATCGTCATGGATATATATGTATATATAAAAGCCTTGAATGTACATATACGTTCCAAAAATAGTTACGAATAAAATGCACAATATATGTATTGGAGAAACTCCTATCGTTCAGCGATATACCAATGACTGATTCTTGTTTTTATTGTATCTTGTTACTATTACTACTACATTTTTAAGTGTTAATATTGTTTGATATACTGTGCATAATTAAATTACATATAGGGCAGAAGATACGCATAAAGATATATAAGAAAGAGAAAAGAAAGTTAAATAAAACGTAAATATAACGCAAATAATTATACAATTATGGGGTAACAATTTGAATGTATTATTTGGGTAGGCTGGTCGTGGCCGTGGAGTAGTGCCACGTGGCCGAATCGGTGGCCCGCAAGCCCGTGGGCCAGTCAGGGGGGGACGCAACCCCGCAGCTTCAGGGGCCCGTGGGGTCCAGCGGCTGGCCGCTCGTGGGGGGGTCCGCGCCAAGGGAAGTTTACCAGGTGAGGATGGTCTGTATCTCCACAATAAATCGTCTTCTACACTGATTACATTTAATTCTTAATTACATAGGGTGGGCGCGCGCGCCCACCCACACACGCACACACACACACACACACACATCGTGAATCATTAAGACACATCTGAAAGCTTGTATCGATACCGTTGTATTTGTAGCTTTCATTGTGTGAAAATTCTGTTAACGACGATATTACGAAGACATTTTTTTGAAAAATTCTGACAAATACATGATACTTTGATTACTTGATATGAAACATACATTATCATTTAACAATCATTTAACAATAATAAGAAAAACTTGATCATTACGATATACTATTACTTAGAGAGAAAAATGCTATTTACGGTCCGGACTAGATCTTACAATTAATATAGCCTAATAGTATTGCGTTAATTTTATATATATTTTTCCGAACTAAGTAAACCGCGCGCCGATTTTTTTGTCGATTATAAAACACAGCTCCCAATTGGAACAGTAAATCCACAAATTTAAATCGATAATTGATTTAAAATTTAATGCTAATAAGTATCTTTATTAAAATCACTGTTAAGGCTCCTGGTCCCTGCTGATATTGTTCTTATTTTAATTATGTCAGAAGTGAGAAATGACACGTTGAAAATTTTTACATGGTATTTCCAAATAAAAAGATATTTGCACAAAAAATAACACTTCAGATCACTTCAGCACACTTCAAAAATACTTCGAGTTTTATCCATTTCCCTTGACAGTTAATAAACAGTTGTAAAATGAATGTATCGCAAAGTCTAACTATATTATGCACAGGCGCATAAACGTGCACTTAAGCTTCGTATTACATTCATTTTACGACTGTTAACTGTCAAGGGAAATGGATAGAACTCGGAGTATTTTTGAAGTGCGTTGAAGTGATCTCGTGTTGTTTTGTGCAAATATCTTTTTATTTGGAAATACCATGCAAGAATTTTCAACATGTTATTTCTCGCTTCTGACTCATTAAATAAGGACGGCATCAGCAGGGACCAGAAGCCTTAAGAATTTATTGCGAAAAATATCATCTCAGCCAGGGTTCGAACTTAGAACCTCTCTATATTGGCTGAGATGATATTTTTCGCAATAAATTCTTATAACAGTGATTTTAATAAGGATGCTTATTATCATCACATTTTAAAGCAATTATCGATTTAAGTTGTCGAGTTAAGTTTGTGGATTTATTGTTGTAACTAGAAGCTGTATTTTAAAGACTGACAAAAAAATCGGCGCGCTGTTTACTGAGTTTGGAAAAAAGTATATAAACTTTGCGCAATACTATTAGGCTATTAAATGTAAGCTCCAGTCCGGACCGTAAATGGCATTTGTCTTTCTAAGGGATTAATCATTTAAATGCTAGAGAGACACAGCAAGAGTGGGAGGTAGAGAGAGTGAGAGAGTGAGTGAAAGAGAGGGAGGGGAGAGGGAGAGGGAGGGAGGGAGAGAGGGGGAGAGAGAGAGAGAGAGAGAGAGAGAGAGAGAGAGAGAGAGAGAGAGAGAGAGAGAGAGAGAGAGAGAGAGTAAGAGAGAGAGAGAGAGAGAGTAAGAGAGATCCGGAACTGTGTACTATTTTATTAATTCAATTCGATTTCATGGAATTAATACAAAAGTTCTTAATAATACAAATATTATTTACAACGTTGAAAGGTGGTGTAACATATTTTTAGACGTAACTAACTTACTTATAATATTACAACATAAGCTGATAGTATTGTTTAGCTATTTTAGCGCTGTTTATCATTCTAACTAAGGTATTTCGCTAAGATAGTTTTCAGCAAATGTATATAAAGTTTTTCCTTGCAACTACTATATTGCTATTATAGTAATAATTGCAATTTTATATAGATTATTGCATCACATAATCATTTTCCATATGAATCTTTTTACCTGCAATTGATCCTCAGATCTCAGTGGTCGTATCCGAAGGATTTTGACGTGCTGAAACCGAATCCGTTGTCTGCATTGCTCGATCACGTCAGGTTTCTGAGATATCTGTAGGTACTTAAAAGTGCTAAAAAAGCCATTTTTCGATTTCTTTAGGTTGAAATAACTATAAAACGATACGTGTGTTAGGCTCATTTTCTCGACGGATTCGAATTCTGCAGGAAAAAATCTATAGAAATCATACGTTATATCTTGAAGATTAATTATTAAAATTCTATACCTACCTCCATGACGCTTCTACCCGCGTGCTAGTTGCTGCCTCGCTACACCTGCGAGCCACTACGAATGGCTCAAGGCATCTTCAGCGTGAAATCTTGAATTTGTTGTCTTTTTTAAGGCAGTCTGAAGTGATATATCATTAACCCTTTTGGTACGGAGAGTGACTATAGTCACTGTCCACATGCTGCTCACTGCGGCTGAACAACTTGAAATATGAAATGTTAAAACCTGTAATGCTTTTGTTGATAAATTTAAAAAAATGTTTTTATTGAGTTTTATTACATATAATAATTGAAGGCATTGAACGTCTAGCTCTCTCGGCCGAATTGCATATTGCGTATATCGGCGGATCGACGCTTCGGCCACTGGAGGGCCGTTCCCGGTCGCTCCGTACCGAAAGGATTAAAGAAAGTCAATAGTTTTTCCGTTAAGGAAGCTTCTTGAAAAATTTCTAAATTTTACAAAGTAAAGATTACTTTGAAAAATTTATTAATTTTTTACATACATTTGATACGTTTCTTTATAAGTATTTTTCATCTATTTTTATATCTATTATACATTTTTCCTTTTTAAATTTTTATGTCGTATAAGAGCCTTATCCAATACAAATACCTTTAGCTTGCCTCGTATTTTGAACTCCGGATTCAGAGCTCTTTTTTATCAATCTTCAAGGTATAACGTATGGTTTCTATAGATTTTTTCCTTCAGAATTCGAATCCGTCGAGAAAATGGGCCTAACACATACGTTTTATAGTTATTTTAATCTAAAAAAAGGCGAAAAATGGTCTTTTTGGCACTTTTAGGTACAGATATCTTCGAAATCTGATGTAATAAAGCAATTCAGGCAACGGATTCGGTTTCAGCGCGCTAAAATCCTTCGAAAACGACTATTGAGATCTAAGGATTAAAAAAGTAAAAAATCGTCAGCCCGTGTTATTATCGCTAAAAAGCTCTCGTTAGATATTCGCTTTTGCTTTCCAGTAAATTTTTGCTCTTGTCTGTTTTATAAAAAGGAAAAAACGCAATATCTGGAGATACTTTCCGGATAATTTTTTTCATCGAGAATAGCAATTTCTTCCAATGTACATATATCGATTTCTCCCAATATATTGATATCTTTTCTTTGTATTTGCATACAAAAATATATTCTAATATTAACGCGTACGTAATGTCGATATGTTTATAGTACGTTTATCTCCTCATTTCCAAAATGCAAATGCAACAATCACAATTAAATATTCTAAACATAATTGACGTGAATCCAGAATAATATTTAATACGCTTACGTGTTTACAGAGTTTTTATTAAATTTTATATTATTTGAGGAGATACGTAATTTTGATTCTTTTTTGCAGATTTGCTAATGACAGATATTTTCGGTCAGCCTGAGGTTTTCAAAGTGCATATATTATAATTTGTTAAATAATTACATGTTCTTTTGTACATTGTCACGAATTGTTCATGTAATGTTATTTTACAGTAAACCACCCAATCCATCTGTCCACCAAAGTATCCAAGTCCCATCCATTTGATAATAATAAAATACTAGGTTAGTGACTCTTTTTGTGCTTATATCACAAGGTTTATAATTCTTGGAATTTTGTAAAGTCTATAGAAAATATTGATTAACTTTTTTTTATTTTCATAGGCGTGCTATTCTACACAATTATTACAGTACGTCCGTACATATAAACATTTTACGAATACATCACATACATATATTAACACAAGAACTGTAAAGATTTCCTTCACTTTTCTTTGTGCAATATTTTGCAAGTGTCACACAATGTTAAAAAGAGTGCTTCTTAATTTAATATGAATTTTTTTCCAATTTTCTTCCACGTGATTATCGGTTTTATCATATTGATAATTTTTTTTTACAGCAGGTAAACGAAAATTTGACGGGGGTCATCAGAACCAGGGGGAATCTAAGCGTCGCTTCCAGAGCAATTGGGGAAACCAGCCCCTCGCCCAACAACCACTGGGCAATGCATATGGATTGGCGAGTGTAAATGGTGGCAGTGGTGGTGGTGGCGGTGACATAGCTTTCGGAAGTAGAGCCGGCACACTCGGCGGTGTTTCCGGCGACGATCACGAATGGTATCAAGACTCTTACCAGTCGTGGAGCTAACTTCTGCAATCCTGTGAGTGATAAAAAAATACGCACGAACAAATGCATGATAAATGAAGTGAAAAACAAAAAACATAAAATAAGTGGAAAAATAAGATGAAATCAGACTGACAAAACGTAGAGAGAGAGAGAGAGAGGGGGAGAGAGAGAGAATAATAGGGGGAGGGGGAGGGAACTCGACGAAGGGAAGGAAAAAGATCATCCATTTGTATTATTATCGCTCTTAATCGAATTCAAATATTTGTAAATGTTTTTTCATATTAATGATACGCAGCAACTATGTTCTGCGCCACCACCATCGCCCGCTGTTATTGTGATTATGTACAGTGATGTGCCACTGAGACTAATTATATCGGAGTGTGACCACCCACCCACCCCGTACTATTATTATTATTATGATAATACTAATCTAAGTACCACTACTGCATTGTCACATTGTTTACTGCCAAGTGATGAAGATCAGCGATGTTGACATAGGGATTGTGATGGCTTGTATTAGTTAAGAGAACTCATGGAAGCCTGCGGTTTATTACGCGATGACTAGATGTTTTGAATCTATATGACGAAGCATGTGTGTTAGGTAGCTCGAATGAAATAAATAACGTGGGAGAAAAACGGAGAAGTTACAAACGGAAATTAAAAATTGAAGAGACGGAAGTCCAACTTTGAGGAAACAGAAAATGTAATAGGTGTAGACAAGCAGAAGACGTAGGGCGAGAATGTGATATTTAGTGAGTATGCGCGCGCGCGCGCGCGCGCGCGCGAGAGAGAGAGAGAGAGAGAGTGTGAGTCTTTAAACGGAATGTGTCTGTGTGTATTTGTGCGTGGGGCACGCTATCAAGCGTGCTGCAAGACCTTCTATTGTTGGTCTATAAATGTGTACAGTCAGTGAAACTATTATTATTAAGAGTCACACAGGTAAAGTTTTACAAAAGTAGCGAGTATGAAACGTTGCAACGGCTCTGCGAACGTCTCCCAGATTAAGTTTTGATTACGGTCACGCGAGGGTTCTATTGGGTAAAAAAAGGAGAAAGAGAAAAAACGAGTATTGCTCACAATCGAGAGAAAACCCACTTGTACAGTAAATTTTTCAATGACAGTATCCAAGTAGCAAGGTAAACTCGGATCCAAATTATAATATATTTATTTGTTAATGTGTTTCTTTTTTTATATTTGAAAAATTAAAAAATTGATCGTTGAAAACAAATATCTAAAGTGAATCTATTCCCTTTGAAAGGGAAATAAAAAGGAGTGTATTGTTTCTTCTAAATTTTATGTAAAAAGTAAATTTGTTTCTTGTATTCTTTTACAAAAGAAAAAGAAAGAGAAAGAGTTTTTAAAGATGACTGACTACGAATTTGATAATGATAGTCACAGATTGAAGTAGGATGTAAAATGTAATGTTTACAAATGCATGAACACATACAGCACACATTTTGAGTGTTGACTTGTTGTTATTGTTAGTCTGTTAGTTAATTAGTAAGAGTTGTAAGTGCGGGCTGTAGTTGGTCCCTGTCCCTGGAGCCCAGACACCCCCTGTTCTGGATGATTATTTGAAAAAGGAAAGAAAAAATGAAAATATACGCAAATCATTTGTATTTTACACGCACCCCCGGAATATGAAGACAAACATGGCGTAAAGACAAAAAAAAGAAAAATAAGAATATTGTAATAACGGAATAGCATATCAGACTTCTGTTTGTTATAATACACCAAATGAGACGCAACACAACTGCATACATACATATACACGTGGCTATATGCGCATACGTGTGCGTGCGTCCGCGCACGACCACATCCATCTATTCCTAATCCACATGCGCTGTCAATAAAACACGCACGCACACACACACACACACACACACACACACACCGCACGCACGCGTGTACGCGCGTAACACTTGACATATAATGGTTATACATATTAGCCTCTCGGATTGGATTTGGTACAATAGTAGGATTGACGGATGATGTATGTATGTAACACGATATTAAATAACTTTACACCAAACAATAATGCCACAGATCAATTAATCAGAGATGAAAAGATCGCATATACATCCTACTGTAATGTGATAATATTACTATGTATAATTTTATAGATTCACGCTACATATTATACTACACAACATACACACACAAAACACACACACATACACACACACACACATGGTAAAAAATGCGAAATGATAGACGCACCAACGGACGAAAAGTCTGGATGACAGATTGTTTGCCCGACCTCGTATTTTACGAACATTTTGTTAATTTTTATTCATGTTTTACTTAAGTCTAATACTTCGTCATCGATACTGTTTTACTGGTAACGATGAATTAACGACATCTAGTAGTAATGATTAGACAAGAGAAAAATTTCCCGTTCTTATATATACGTCTTGTCCCCAGTAATTGCGATCATTGTTTCTAAAAACGAAAAAAAGAAAAGGAAAGGAAAATTCGAGCGAATTGCGAAAACGCGGTTTGCGTTAGCTATCTACTTTTCATTCTTGTGCCCCCTCTTTTTTCCACCGTCCCTGATTATTCGCTTACCATATTTTATATCTACTTACCTACTCTACTTACCTACACATCCTATTTATAAAAGCATAATATCGAGGATATAATAATATTAATATTAACAATATGATAAGGATGATATTGCTAATCATAATTGAGTGGGTTTTTGTGACACATGATAATATTCCAGTATAAAAGAAAAAATCTGGTTTTTTCATGCAAAAAATGTAATTAATAAAAGGAAATAATAAGAGCATGATAGAGAAAAGAATAAAGGCAAAAAAAAGATATTGAAAAAGAAGCAAGAGGATATGTTATATATATTACACATGTATACACACACACATACATAGATGCAGAGATACGATTAAAGAGAGAGTTCGGCTTGCGGGGGCAAGGAAGCATAACTTGGCTAAAGCGGAGACAGTTCACGGTGACGAGATTCTTAGACTGATCTAGGTACTAGCGTTTATCGATAATACCACCGCTCTGCCCCGGTTAAAGGCGCCCCAAAAGTATCACTATCGTATTCTTTTCCCGTTTTCACTACTATTATCCTCCTTCCATCCTAATTACCCGTTCTTACTCTATTTTTTCACTTTCCACTTTCCTTTTCGACTTTCCTCTTCCTCTTTTCTACTCTGATAATCGATGTGGCAGCTGGGGTGCCTGGGGTGGTTATCGGTTGCATTTTAGGATAATGCACCACACACACTGTGGCTGGCGATGCCGTAGCCGTGCGCGTGCGCGCTTTTCTTTTTTTTGCCCGGCCAATGCCCCGATTAAATAATAACAATAATTTGCAACACATTTTTTTTTTAATCGTTCACATTATTCGGGGCTTGTATCGCGATTGGCCACCTCTCACGTGTCAGGCGGATATTGTGTGATCCATGGGCCGAAATGTTGCGAACGTTAAGTGGCCCACGAACCACGTGTTTTTTTAATTATATATATAAAATATATTATATATTATATTCCTACGAATATGCATTTTTGTGACGTGATGTTATTTAGCACTAATTAACGAGAAAGAAGGAAATCGTACGATAATTAACGAAAGATTTAATAAGAAATACCGCCTCCAAATCCCCGAAAAGGAAAGAAAAAAAGATACATATGTATGTTATATTTTTTTTGCGCTACATGTCAGCTCCGCGGCTGTAAAACAGATATGCAAAATTTTTATCGCCAAATTCTTCATATCACTGCTAATTGTATTTTGCGTTTTCTCGGATTCTTTAATTATTCACCTCCTCTACCAATCGCTTCGCTTTTTAATTCCCGCAATTTTCATTTCTCCAAGTTGCCCCTAATTTTAGTGTGAAACGTAGTTAAACATAATGATTAATGATGAATTTAAAGACAAATGTTATAACATGGTTCCTTTTTTCGGGCTAGGAGCTTGATTTAAAGTGTCAAAGATTTTTGTGTATGACCAGATGTATTCTACATGTCTCAATAAACAGTTGTATGTGAATTACCTTTCTTAAATATGCGCTGCTCTTCATTTCGTAATCCTTGTTCCTGATTCTCTGTCACAGTCTCCCCTTTATTGTAGTAACATTATATATGTCGTAGGCAAATGGTTATTTTAGGAAAATAGCTTCTGACTAGGCAAATGCGGTCTGCCTGGCCAAATAGCTTTCACCATTTATTCTTGCTATTTTCCTAGTCAAATGCTATTTTCCTAGGCAGATGCTATTTGACTGAACCGCTGTTAGGCAAATGGTATTCCGTGAAGCATGTATTTGGGAAATTCTTCAGTTTAGCTATCCCAGCACAGAAATCGATGAAATTAGGCTTATTCGACGCGTTTTTGCACATAACCAAATCTGGCAGAAAAAAGTGTCGCTCTGCCCTGCGAGGCGAGATATTTAGCATTAAAGTTGACGATTCTTAGGTTAGAAATTCTGTCATACCGACGTGATGTAGCGATCATTAGAGTCCTAGATAATAGAGAAGCGACATTGAAGGAAATGGTCTGATTGGCTAACTAAATCACGTGGTCCAGCGCCATTTTGTTTCTCGCTTATGGTTAAATAAGTAAGGTTAATGTACGTTCCTGCTGCACGTGAGACCGGTGAGACAGCGCGAGACATTGGTACACGGAGGAGAAGGAAGCCAAAATCATAGAAAACACATCGTCGTCGCAGCCTGATAACGTGGCCGCGAGTTACAAGAAGACCAAGAGCAAGACGTCCGGCAGGAAGAAAGACGTCAAGATCAAGGTGGGCGAGCAAATGTCAGATACTGAGCTGGTGGATCCTTTGCCGGAGAAGTTACGCTCGACAGTGAACGCCAAACTGAAGAACGATCTAATCGTGTGCGCGGTGATCGGCACCCTGTCTTTCGGAATTCATCGTACGACGGTGTTCACCGCCCTGCAACCGGAGCTTAATCCGGTACTGTGGAGTATCGTGAGTTGCTTGGGCTTTCTCCTGTACTATATCGTGCCGCAGCTGCACAAGCAGCTGCCTTGGCTGTGCCTTTCGAGACCGGTACTACGTAGTCATGAGCACGCGCAATTCGAGGTACGAGAGCCGGTGAGGATCATATGGTTTGAGAAGGCCTACGTGGGCCTATGCTTTCTCGAGCGGAACGTGTGCTTTATCCGGTCGTTTTCCTGCGTATTCTCCTATTAATTATGACGTAAGTACTCTCACGTATATAAATCTTTATTAAATATAAATTATTCTACCTATTGAAAAGAATATTAAACTTTTATTGTTTTTTTATAAGAAACATTCTTTTTTCCTCTTCAGGATAAAGTGCTGTATACATACGTGTACAAATATTTACAAAAGTAAGGGACGGAAGGTAGGAGACAAAAACAACAACAAAACTCTTATGTTTCATCGTTTTCCTAGAAATGAAGGACAGAAAGCTAGATGGATTAACAATATTAGGAATATTAATGGATCTACTTGGGAGCCTAAGGATCCATTGTTTGTGTGCTCTGTAAGCTGCAGTGTAGCAAATATATACATATACATATATAGCGAAGTCATTTACTGATAGCATGCATATTTTTTCAGGAGCATTTTGACAGGTTTTCTTGGGAGCGTGTTAGAGAAGATGGTAAGAGGAAACTGAAAATCGAAGCAATTCCTTCAGTTTTTAACGATAGTCTCCCATCGAAGCCATTTAATGAACATACATATTCAATGCCATTACAGGACATTTACATTAATTATGACAAGTTTAGTTTCTTATAATAGTCAAATTAAAATACAAAGCCTGCCATGCTGATTAACGTGAACTAAAATTTAATACTCTGTCAAAAAAATTCATACCTCACAAAGATACTTTTCTTCCATTGTATAATAATTTTCATTGCTCTTAGTGCCTTGTACAATTTTATTACTCCATATTTTTCTCAGTAGCTGATCCTTCGGTAACTTAAATAATTGAAATATATTTTCCTCTGATGTTGTTGAGCATGATAAAGCAACACATTTTCTTGCCATTGTAACTACAAAATAATAAATTTATTATTTTCTATAAGAAAAATAAAATATTTAAAATAATGAATATTCTTAAAAAATATTTACATCTTATCCTTCTTACTTACATTTTTCTTTTTATCTTTAGGTTGTCTCCTCGTCGTTTTACTTTTTGCCAATTCCAATACATGGATGAGCGTCCAAACTACTCCAAACTATATTTTACGCGTCATTTTACGCTAACCTCCTTTGACCGTGGTCTTCTCCATATGGAGAAACAAAATGGCGGGTTTATCGATATATCGCACCTATCGATTTCAATGTCGCTTCTCTATTATCTAGGACTCTAGCGATCATGAGCACACACACATGTGTGTATGTCCTGCTTTATGCCCGGTGTCCACGATGCAAGAACTGTGTCCAAGTTTTGGTTTAAGCCAATGAAACTGCTACTTTTCTGTAAGAACTGCAAGTTGATTGGCTTAAATCGAAACTTGGACACAGTTCTTGCATCGTGGACACCGGGCTTTAAGCCTTGTGTCCACGATGCTAGAAATCGGTCCGAGTTTCGGTTATAAGCCAATGAAACTGCTGCTTTTCTGTAAGAGCTGCAAGTTGATTGACTAAAGCCTTGTGTCCACGATGCTAGAAATCGGTCCGAGTTTCGGTTATAAGCCAATGAAACTGCTGCTTTTCTGTAAGAGCTGCAAGTTGATTGGCTTATAACCGAAACTCGGATCGATTTCTAGCATCGTGGACACAAGGCTTTATAACCAAAACTCGGACCGATTTCTAGCATCGTGGACACAAGGCTTTATAGAAGTTGTGATTTTCGTTAAAGCAGGGCACATACACACATGTGTATGCCCTGCTTTATAGAAGTTGCACACATGAGGAGGCCACTATTCTTCAGATTTACCCCATTTGCCTAACAGCGGTTCAGTCAAATAGCATCTGCCTAGGAAAATAGCATTTGACTAGGAAAGTAGCAAGAATAAATGGTGAAAGCTATTTGGCCAGGCAGATAGCATTTGCCTAGTCAGAAGCTATTTTCCTAAAATAACCATTTGCCTACGACATATACATACATACGTGTACACATATATGTAGATATACGTATGTGTCCACGGCGCGTGGATATGTGAAGTATAATATATCTTTATATAATTATTACAGACTTGTGACTATTAAAGAAGCATTGTAACATACATCAGCTAAGTTTTATGTTACATTGGGAGCTTACCAGCAAGCGACACAAGTCGACACAAACATCGTTCTGTCTTTCTTTAGCAATAATAAGTATCAAAGATAAAACGATACTTGTGTCGCTTGTGTTGCTTGCTGGAAAGCTCTCAATATAAAATGTAAATGCTCCTTATAGTTAACCAATATACCTATATATTTTAAATAATTCAATTTTTGAATAGTTGACATTTTAGATGAATATTTAATCAGGATGTCTAGAAGCAACATTTACATTTTTTACTATTGATAAATAGTAATAAAATTTTATTCTGTATTTCACTATTCTGTATTATTTTCAAAAAAAATAAATTCCTGAGTAAGTGTGTCCAAAGTGATGTTTAGCCTTTCTAGTACCATCAATAGAACTAGAAAGAAATCTAGATAATTTACCATAATATATGCTTATATTCTATTGTGTAACAATTACTTAAAATGTTATGCTTCAAAAGTTTTACAATATCAAAAGGAAAATGTGATGTGTGCAATAAATTTTTTATAGCATGGTTTTTTATATTAAATATACATATTGTATTAAAATATTGTATTGTATTAAAATATTTAATATTTAATATTTGTAAATTATTAATATTTTTTATTATTTTATCTTGATTCTGTTCTATATGAGATAATTATTAAAAATCAAATACTAAAAAAGTCATATATTTACATTTAGAGCAATAACGACAGCAATGATGCTCTCATAAAAGACATGTTATAAAACATTTGTTGCCTGCATTATATTTATCCTGAAACTGTACAGATATATTTTATGTCATAAATATCTCACTCTGTATTAATATATATGCATACACAATCTTACGCGAGTGTGTATATGTGTAGGTAATGCTTTTTTATTATACAATATTATACAATACCATACAATTAACATAGAATTTTTTACTGCGAGTCATGAAAAAAGATGTCAGTTTTGTCTTTAAATCTTTTTTTAGTTGTTGATCATTTGAAAAACGCGATATTAATAACATTAATAATAAAGATCTATACATGGTGACACCGAAATAGGTGGTCGAACTTTGGTACCGTATTCTATTCTTTCCAGGGATGAAAAAAAGGTCATATAAACATAGGTCCAAAAACTTTTTCTCCGAGATATAAACACTTTTTATAGTAATGTAGTAGAGCAAGTCATTTTGACAGCGTATGCCGTAGTAAATCAGTCTGTAGTAACTCAATCTAAATAATTTCATAGTAAGACAGAGTGCTATCAAGATGGCTTATTCTAATATCGAGTGGGTAGATATTCACTTCACGTATGAACGAGCTAACGGAAACACCGCATCAGAAGCTCAGCGCCTTCTCAGAGAGGCAGCCTTTCCTCGAGACGATATTCTGCTAAAAGTTCATTTACTTCGGTGCATCGTCAATTTACAATTAGAAAAACTGAATCTTTCGCATCTATTACAATTAACCGAGGACGAAATAGACATGTTCGAACATCTGGAGTTGAAGACCATCAGGTACTTAGACATGTAGAAGAAAATCCTGTACTAAGCACGAGACAGATTGCATTAAATGCAAAATGTTTCTCGCAAAACTGTACGGAAAATTTTACGAGGAAATCTAGGGAAACTTCCGAAAACACGTCCATGCTCAGATTTAGGTCAAACTTTGTAAATAGATTCCTTTTAGATAAAAAAGACATAAGTATACCAAAAGGATTTTTTGCGACTCCAAAGTTTAGCAATTTTTTAAATATTTTTTCACATCTTTTTTTTATGTCCTATGTATATATTATTGTACAGTCATTTTAAATGCTTATCCGAGAAACACGTTTGCACACAACTCTTGTTCTCAACAAAGTTATCCCCCCCAAGTGGATTATTGATACTTTTTTTTTTACCAATCGATTGGTGTTTGATTGGTAGTATTTGGTACCGTATTCAAAACGTTTGGTAGTTTCTCGTTTTTTTTAGGAAATCGAAAACAAATTTTTGATCTTTTTTTAGCCCCCTACTTTGACTGTGGTAATTATTTTTTTTTTTTTTAATCGATTGGCGATTGATTGGCAGTGTTTGGTACCGCATTAAAAACTTTTGGTGGTTTCGCGTTTCTTTAGGAAATCGAAAAAACAAATTTTTGATCTTCTTTTAGCCCCCCCACTTTGACTGTGGTAAGTTTTTTTTTTTTTAATCGATTGGCGATTGATTGGCAGTGTTTGGTACCGCATTGAAATCTTTTGGTAGTTTCGCGTTTTAAAAAGAAAGAATTAATTGTCAACAAATTTTTAACCTTCTTTAGCGCCTCCACTTTTACTGTTGGGAATTTTAAATTCTTTTTTACCAATCGTTTAGTGGTTGATTGGTCATGTTAAAAGCTGTAAGTTATTGAAAATTTTATTTTAAAGCCTTGTGTCCACGATGCTAGAACTGTGTCCGAGTTTTCGGTTTAAGTCAATAAAACTGCTACTTTACTGTAAGGCTGCGGCAGCTGATGAACAGTATAGATAACAAACTGAATAAAAATCTTAATTATTATGACATAACCCCAGTAAACCAGTTTGTAACTGTTATGTAACTTAGGGAGCACACGGAAAGAACAACTCTTCATTAGTACCTATACTTTACTCCTGTAAAAGGATTTTGCGATCTATAAAGCCGTTTCAAAGAACGAACTTTGACAGATATATGTCGTACAGATGCCTCGTTAGACAAGGACAGATATCTGTCGTATTATTCTTTTCTCTCATATGTATATGTAATTTGCATGCACCCATTTAATCCCTCCTCTCTCTCTCTCTCTCTCTCTCTCCCCCTTTCTCCATCCCTGTCCCTCTCTCTTAGTACACTGGGTAGCGTACACTTATTAGTATGGTAAAATTAGAATTTTTTGGAAGTGTGCTTTTATGAAAAAGTAATACTGGTTTTAATACTGGAAAAAGTATTGGTGAAAGTACTGAAAACATAAGTACTCAAAGTACTACTAAATTCGACCATACTGACTTTGTCAGTACTCCTTTCCAGTACTTATCCAGTACTCATCCAATACTCATTCAGTACTCCCTTTAGTACTTCCTCTAGTACTCCCTCCAGTACTCCCTCCAGTACTTTCTCCAATACTCTCCCAGTACTTCCCCCAGTACTCCCCCAGTACTTTTCCCAGTACTCCCTCCAGTACTTTTTCCAGTACTCTTTTAGTAGTTATTGAATACTCGTGGGATATTAACGTGTGGCACAGGCGCAGTACTTGCGCAGTAACTTGCGCAGTACTATCCAAGTAGAACAAAAAGTCAAGATTGTATATAGGCTTAGAGTTTAGGAACTCTTGCCTTAGGCGACTAGCGCTCGAAAATATCTGATTTGGTCTTGTAGGGGGTCTCCTCTTATACAAGTCGGTGCAGAATCTTGAACTCGAGAGAATGCTTGGGCGAGGCGACGCTAGCGGCGTCGATGCGAACTGCCCATTTTACTAGTGTTGCCGCGTGGCCGTGTATCACTGGTGGCTTGACCGCCACAAAGATGATATCAAAATAACGTCATATTGATAGTTTAGTGTGTGTTAATTTAATATTTTATTAATTTAGTATTTCCAAGATACGTTACGAAAAAGTAGTACTAGTAATCAGTACTGAGTGAGTGATCAGTACTCAGTACTGAGTGAGTGATCAGTACTCGTAGTATTGACAGTATTAGTATGTTAATACTCATGAATATTGCAGAATGGTCAGTACTGTGCTTATAATTCTTACAGTACTGGCAGTACTATCATGATAGTACTCCGAATATTAATCTGATAAAGTACTGACCACTTCAATACTTTGAAGTACTAATGAGTATTATTGCTCGTAGTACTGCCAGTACTGTAAGCACTGACAAACACAGTACTGACCATTCTGCAGTATTCATGAGTATTAACATACTAATACTCTCAATACTACGAGTACTGATCACTCAGTACTGAGTACTGATTGCCAGTACTACTTTTTCGTAAGGGTGGTGTTAGGATTCTAGGGTATATTTGAAGAAAGAAAAACGGTAATGTTATTTAGGACAAGAGAAACTCTATTTATTATTTTGTTGATAAAATGTTGGGAAATATAAACGAAAATACATTATATAAATAAAATATATTATAATATTTTTTTTATTGTTACTGTCGAAAGTAAATAATATTACATAAAACCAGTAATGCAATTGAACATAAATATATACATACACACGCATACGCAATCGCACATACATATGCATACGCACATACATATTATTTTTATTATTTTTTCTGTGGGCCCCAGGCCCCGTCCACGATGACGATATCACGGACATGGGACGTCTCCAGGATCATGCTCCGATTACTTTGTACTAACAATAAGAATATCTGCATACTTTTTTTATTTTGTGCTTTTTATATATCATATGTATTTTTCAAGCATAGCAATCTCGCAAAAGATGTCCTTTTTATTTCAATTTCTGTTTTAAAAAGAATGTTTTATATATATATATATATATTTGCTTGTTATAGTGATTGAGATACGCGTCGGCAGAACGCGCATAACGTGCAGTTTACGCCGAAGCGGTTGTTTTAACGCGAGCGATATGTTTCGTCGACCGATGATTATAGCTAATTATGATTGTATACAGAAAGTGGATATTTGCGTAAAGTATCGTTGTCTCGCGAGTAAAGTCGAAGGACCGTCGAGAAGAGGAAGCTCGCGGTGCTTTCATTTCCCTTTTCAATCTTTTATCCGTTATCCGTTTTCGCCCTCGTCTTTGTTTCCATTGTCAATATGCGACAACCTTTACTGCACTCCATGAAGGGTATCATTGATTTGTCGAATAATACATAAGCAAAAGAGATGTCTTTCCTTGTGCTTAGAAATTAATCCAAACAGATAAAAACAGTTCTGATTTCGAGAATCATATAAAGAAATTGTATTGTGTTACTTTTTTTCCATCGCGGCGAGTAATCGTTTTTATACATTTATAGTTTATAAGTATACATAGTACTTGAAAAGAAAGGAAAAAGGTGATCGTCGCGTTTTTTTTTCACAGAGACGGGCAAACGTGAAACTGATTGTGTTCACGTTGCCCGACTAAGTAAAAAACTCGAATGCTATATACAAGTATCTAGTTTTTATCCATCGGGATTTTAGGATGCCGCGAATGCTGATATCAAGAATAATTATGTAGTAGAGTACGTACATCTTTTCGGCTTAGAAACGAAGACGATGACGACAATGACGATCAAACGAACGCTTCCGTTCTTGTCCCAAAATTGTTTTCGTTTTCTCTTGTAGCGAACGTTTAGAGGAAAACCGTAGAGGAATATTATTAAACTTTATCTTTATCGTGTTGGGAATTCATTCAATTTTATCGTTACATGTCTCAACTTTTCTTGTTAAAAACAAAAAACTAATTTATAGTTTTTGATTTTACATATAATTGTTAAATTTCAGTTTTGTCAGATGCGATTTGTGCGAGCTTATTTCGTGGAGCAAATATTTTGTTGCGTTTTTGAGAGTGTTTATCCGATCATTAGCGAAGCAACGCGATGCATTTATATTCGATCACGATCGAGGGACTATGCGCAAATTTTCGCATTGTTTGCGGATTTTATAACTTTATTGACGAATATAAGATCTAAGATCTTTCGCATAATTGATTTACGATTAAACTCGCGCTTTATTGAGGCTCAGATGTACACCCGTCTGTATCCACGTCAATAAAAATCTGGCAGCAAAACGTGTATGAATTAATTCGTTTAGCAAAGGATGCACGTTGACCTTAGAAGCGCACGTTGGAATATCATCCGGAGGGAAAAAAACTTTGTCGCGTTTTTTTAATCTTTCTGATTCTCAAAGTAAATTCTTCGTGTATATTTTTTCGTGCTCATAATATAATTTGATTTTTGCAGATTAATTTTCTTTTCATGAAATATATATTTTGGCAACTATGCCGTCTATAGAAAATCTGATGTCGGACTGTGCTAACTCGGACCACGTGCGTTTCTGACGTTTAGATATTAGTGAAATTCGGTTAGTGATTGAATTCTCTTAGAAAACAAAAAATGACCTGTCTCGTTTCTTGATAAACATTCGAGATGCTAAATACTAATTTGCGTGTTATAAATTCGACGTTCGCTTTTCGCGTGAGACTGATGGCATCGGCTTCCTATCTCGCTAAACGGGCCTTTTTCAGTTGGATACGTTTCTTTCATTTTAATATAGAGAGGAGAAGAAGCTAGAGATAGGTAGACATACATTTTGTATTATACGACAATATCGGGGGTCTATCGTTTGTACAATTATTTTTTCTCTAGGCCCGGGGCCTCGATTGTCCACGATAACGATATCGCGGACATGGGGCGTCTCCAGGATAGTGCTCCGATTACTTTGTACTATATATAAGAATAATTCTGCATAAATTTTTCTTGTGTGCCTTTATATCATATGCATTTTTCAGAATTATTTTTGTACAAAGTAATCGAAGCATGATCCTGGAGACGTCCCGTGTCCGTGATATCATCATCGTGGATAGGGCCTAGGGCCCACAGAAAAATCAATAAGAATAATACATGTATGTATGCGCGTATGCGTATGTATGTGCGATTGCGTATGCGTGTGCGTGTGTACGTATATCTATGTTCAATTGCATTATCACCCTAGTTTTATGCAATATTATTTACTTTCGACAGTAACAATAAGAAAATAATATATTTCATTTATATATGTATTTTCGTTTATATTTCCCAACATTTTATCAACGAAATAATAAATAGAGAGTTTTTTGTCCTAAATAACATTACCGTCTTTCTTTCTTCAAATGTACCTTAGAATCCTAACACCACACTACCAAAAAATCCTGATTTTACCATACTAAAGTGTACGCTACCCAGTGTACTAAGAGAGAGAGGGACAGGGATGGATATATGATATGATATGATTTATTATGCCCAAGCTAGGCTAAAGGGCAAAGATAGATACAGTGTTGCAGTACAGAATAAGTGTGCTCTCACTCGCATGAGACAAGCAAGAATGAAGCAGTAAAGAACCAGAACTGAGGTGTCAATACGCGACTTAACTAACACACAAAAAACCGAACTCACTATCAAACTTGATGCTAGAAATTGAGGTAGCTGTAATATATCATTCAAGCACTATGTAAATGTCGATCAGCACTATTCATTTGTATACATATGCGTTCAACTGTACAGTGCTTACTAGGTTGCGTTATTTCGGAACACACGAATAGGTTTTTGTTACGTCTGCACCAGATTTTGTGGTGCACGGTGCTAGAGTTCTCGATACCTTCAATGTGCGTTTGTTTACCATATGCATGCGCACGTTTAGAATATGTGTATACGTGATATACATATGATACTCTGACATCATCTAAATCTAAAATCATGGATTCCTTTGTGCGAAGTACTGCGAAGTGAACTTTGTGACTTGGGATTTTCATATTTGGAGGAGCTTTTCAAGTGTAAGTATAACATAGTCATAAAATTTATATATTACAACGTAACTGTAGTACACATAACCTACAACATAACCATAAAATGCACGTGCGGTTGAAAATGTGCAATTATTTGATTCTAATTATTAGCAAATGTATTTTTGAAATGAAATGTAGATACGGCAAAACTAAATGTTTTTTTTGTTGTAAATGTTTTTGTCATATGACATCTATTGCTTTTCTCTATTTTGCTTTTATTTCACACATATATTGTAGGTATCTGAAAACGGAAGTAAAAGACTTCAAACTTCAATTCACACTTTATGTCTACATATTTTAGGTTAAACATGGGTTTTCCTACATGTCCCGTTCTCTCGTATTACTCAGTGAGCTTGCACCAGAAAAAGTGGTGCACATTTCAGAAATGAAGATGCGCTTGAGGTATCGAAAAGTATAATGCGTGCGCATAAAAGACGACAGTGATCACCGCGCTATCTTACAGTGCAAATCTATGCATCATCTTTCATTGTGAATTGGGTTTTCCGTGCAATAAACACAATATATACAATGAAACTAATAACTAACGCAACTTAACTAGTTATATGTACAATATAATATGTAGTAAAGAAAAAACAGTAGTAAGCGAGAAGTACAGAAGAAAACAGAAGACAAAAGCAGGAATGTTACCCTGTTTCCCGAGCAAGTAAAAATGTTTTGAGAAAATTCTTAAAGGCAGGGAATGAGGAAGTAGAGGTGATATTAACGAGAAGTGAGTGCCAGAAATAGATAAAAGAAAGATAAAAAGAGTTTCTGTAGGTGGTTGTTCTATGAGAAGGAATATGAAATGTATGAGACGCATGAGAAAGGCGGTCAGATCTCCTCAACAGCGGATCAAGCAACGTAAAATTTTCACGCAAGTAAGAAGGGGAGCACATGTGAAGTATGCGAAACATTTGACAACCTAGAAAATATAGTCTTCTATTTTCAACTGAAAGCCATCTTAGTTGGCGTCTATACGGAGTAATATGTTCATTTCTTTTAAGATCAAAGATAAAGCGGATGCAACAATTGACGAGTCTCTGCAATAAAGTATTTAACTCACCACTTAAACCGTGATAGACTAAGCAACAGTAATCAATGTGTGGCATAATTAGAGCTAATACGAGTCTTATCCTCAACCCCGTAGAAAGTGAATTTTTATTAAACTTAAGTTTATGCAAAGAAAAATGAATTTCTTGGGAGATGTGTAAAATGTGTTTCCTCCAAGACAAGCTAGACGTAAAAATTACACCCAAATTTCTGACTTCATTAACAAAGGGTATAGGTGTTTGGTTCACAATAATGGGTGGTAAACTATGGAAGTCAATATCATTAACATAGGAATGACTACCAAAAATCAATACCTTACTTTTCGCAGGATTGAGTCGAAGACTATTCAAATTTGCATAGTCAAAAATAGCGTTCGCATCCTCGGAAATCATCTCAAGACCATGGAGAATGTTAGCACGAGAACATTGGAGATATATTTGTATATCATCAGCAAAGAGCATATGATATACAAACGAAAGAGAACCACCAATATCATTAACATATAGTGCAAACAGAAGAGGACCAAGTACAGAACCTTGAGGGACACCGGACGATGTGAACACCCAGTCTGAGAGATTACCTTCATCATCAATTACCGCTTGAGAACAGCCAGTGAGGTAGGAGAATATCCACACAAGGACCTCGTCAGAGAATCCTAATTCTTTTAACTTCATAAGTAAACGAAGATATGGAACAGTATCAAAGGCCTTACTGAAGTCGAAGAGAATCATAATTGTGATAAGCATATCATCAATTCCCTTCTTAATGTCGTCACAGACCCGTAAAAGTGCAGATTGCGTGTTGTAGCCAGAACGATACGCGGACTGTCTGGGATTCAAAAGATTATGCTTGTTTAAATATTCAGTGATCTGAGCGGCCACTATTCGTTCAAGGATTTTAGACATTTCTGGAAGGTTAGCAATAGGTCGAGTAGCGGATGGAGACAAAGGAGTGCGAATCTTAGAGAGTGGGCGGATTAACGCACGTTTCCATAATGAAGGAAATACGGAGGATTGAAGTGAACAATTAAGCAGTAAAGTGAGCCATTGAGAAATAACAGGCCAGGCAGTACGGAGAACATAAAGCGGAATGCCGTCCTGGCCAGATGCAAAGGAATGGAGCGGTTCATTAGAGATAAGTTTATATACATCATCAGGCTGAATAATAGAGAAAACAAACTTTGAACGTTGAGAGGGACTAGAAACCAAAGCAATGGCCGACATGAAGTCAACGTACGAGCAAGGTGAAGAGGTATTAGATACAGAGACATAATATGAATTAAGTTGATCAGGTGAGAAAAAACGGAGAGGAGAAACCGACGTGGACTTGACAAGCCCAAGACGGGCAAGCTCTCTCCACAATTTAGCAGAGTTAGTTACATTAGTAAGAGAGGCAAAGTGAAAATCACTCTTAGCGCGCTTGATATCAGTGTTAAGCTGGTTGCGAAGATGTCGGTATCTAGCATAGCCGAGAAGACTATTGGAACGTTTGGCTTGCTTATACAGCTGATTACGCGCACGGAGCCGGGATCTGATCTCATCAGTGAGCCAATGAATAGGAGGCCTAAACACAGATCTACGAGCAGGGGCAAACACATCCAGCACGTCAAGTAAGGTAGACGACAAACAGGAACAAATTTCATCAACGTTGGTCTCATTCACAGTCTGAGCGTTAATTGCCAAGGAATGAAGATACTCAAGGAACGCAGAGGTGTCAAAGTTCCTATAACTACGCCGAAGCACAGACTGCTTGGAGTCAAACGCACGATTCAGAGAGAATGACATTTCAAGCAGATCATGTCCTGCAATGAATGGGCTCGAGGATTTGGTAAACGATAAAACTTTGTCACTGTCATCCATCACCAGAACATCTAACCACGAATCGGAAGTGGCAGTATAAAAGGTGGCTTCTGAGTCAACAATGTTCAAAGATAAACTTAACATAAGTTCGCGCAGGTGACTAGCCTCGAAGCCATTCCCCAAAAGATTGCAGTTCAAATCGCCGCTAATAATAATGATATTATTATAGAGATGAGAAACACCAGTAAGTGATTCAGCGAAGTCATTAAAAAGGGCGCCCTTAGATCTTCTATAAATTGACGCAAACAGTACCGCCTCATTACTCGGCAAACGAATTTTGACTAAAAAGAAATTCCGGAGCATTAAGCTCTAAACCAATAGAGGTAGCAAGTAACTTGACCTTTAAAGAATTGTGTATATAGCAAGCAACTCCACCACCCATCCGCCCCACACGATCATGACGGACCAAGAAATAACCGTCCAAAGCCACAAGATCGTCCGGCACGCCCGCGTGAAGCCACGTTTCAGAAACAGAAATAATGTGATGAGAGCAAGTATCAAATTGTAAACGAATGAAGTCAATATGTCCACGAAGAAAATTAGCATTAAATTGAGCAATACGGAGCAGGGAAGAATTACAAGCAGAGTTGCGCCGAACGACCGAAGATAAAGAACGTGCGGGCCGGACGCGTCAGCCAAGCCTGGGAAGATCATCTTCAGAGTCAATGAAAATGATAGGCTCCTTATTAGCACGTCTAACACATATACGGCCGTTCCTAATCCAAACAAACCTATACGCCCTCTCTTTAGCAATACGTTTAACTTGCTGTAATAAATTAAAGGTACATTTAGGCAGAAGTTCATTTACGTATACATTACGATCAGAATCTACATTACACACTTCTCGCTGTTTAAGGGCACCCCTTTTACGCTTTCTAGAAATGATCGCATCACGAACCGCACTCGAGGCCATGGTGACAATCATCGAACAAGATGACGCAGACGATGATGATGCAGCCACAGTGGCACGATCAGGAGCCACAGATGGTGCTCTCTTGACAAATCTCGCATAAGAACGTGACAGGCGAAGCTCGGTACGTTTAATGCCGTTAACACGTTTTTAGCGAGCATTAACGGAGTAAAGGATGTCGTCTATGGCAAGCCTGACACGATCAATTCATTGCCGCCATGAGCACTGTGAGTCGACTGAGCAAATCTTAATCCGCGGATTTCACGAACCAAATTGGCGTTGTCCAGCTCCAATTGCGCAATGCGCTGACTATTTTGAGTCACAGTATCCGCAAGCGAATTTAAGTGATTGAGTTTATCATTGAGCTCTTTATTGGTACGTTGTTGACAGTCAATGAAAGCGGAAAGTTTAGCATCCGTCGCCTTCATCTGCTCAATCAATCCGCGTAACAGGTCATTGGTAGAATTACGCGTAACATTGTCGTTAAGATTCGGGGAAGAGCTTACCGGGGTAGCCATACCACCAGAATTGAGTGACCGCGCCGAGCTATCCACCTCAGGTGTGAGAGGTAAGCTGATAGTAGCAGACAACGATCTGCAGCAGGTTTCAGCGTATTTGTAAAGCGCGTATGTCTTGAGACAACCCGGATGGAACACTTTCGTGCACACACTCAGCAAACGAGGTAGCTATCGGCTTCTTACACCTTAGTGCTGGTCTACAACCTTGCTTTAAAGGGTATTTAAGCTCTAAGCCGTAAGAAATTGACCAATCACAGTGAAATGTGAGGAGAATACTTGACTGTGATTGGTCAATTTCTTACGGCTTAGAGCTTAAATACCCTTTAAAGCAATGTTGTAGACCAGCATTTACACACGCACGCTGCATACTTGTCACTCAAGCAGACAAAACAACCAATTACGAGAGAAATTATGTAGATCAATGTAAGTCATATAGATCAGCAATCACGTGTCGCAAGTTAGAGATATCAGGCAACGATAGGCGCATGCACAGGCAGCAGCCAATCAGCAGTCGCTAGTGCACGATAGCATCAAAAAGCACGGCAACAGTGGGGCATGCGCAGCAGCAGTAACTTCAACCATAGATCAACCAGCAGCACAGAACCGATCGGATCGGCAAGGCAGGCACATGCGCAGCAGCAGTCAACGCTGTAACGCTCAAGCCGCGGATGGTAACAGGCAATAGCACGTGCTGAAGCCCACAGATGGTAACTCGTGCGTAGAGCAAATGCGAAAACAGGACGGCGCGAAGATGGAAGAAAGCAGGAGCATGCGCAGCGAGAGTCCACGTCAATCCAGATCGATGAGGTAAAAGTGAGGTTAGAAAAGAAAAATTCTTTGCCTCAGGATATCCGGGACAGTAGTTGCGAGGAAAGAAAGATGCAATATCAATCCCCACAAGCAACAAAAAGCCTGCTCGATTCTGTAACAAGAATTGCCCGAAGGCAGCTTGCGGCAGAGATATGTTCGGTCAAAGCAGGAGCAACAGAACGGACATGCACGTAGTGATCGGCAAAAATTCTGTTTTTAGTAATGATATCGGCGGTTATTCGTAATTAATAAAAAATAAAAAATTTTAATATTTTTAATTTTAATTAACAAAAAATTGGTAATTAATAAAATACTAAGCTCTAAATTTAAAAAAATTATTAATTAATTGAAAATGTAATACTCTGTTTGAAAAATTTATAAATAATCAAAAATATATATATTGCTTATAAATTAAAAATTGGCAATTATATAAAATAAATAATCAATTTTTAAAAAAATTACTTATTTGGGAAAAAATATTTTTAATTTTTTGAAAAATTAGTAATTTTAAAAAAGTAAATTATTTGATAATTATTAGAAAATACATTACTAATTTTTTAGAAAATTAGCATTTATTAATTTGTAAAGTATTCATTTTTAAAAGTATATTAGTTGCAGTAGAAAAGAAACGATGACGTTAACTATACTAAATAATTTTTTATACTGAAAATTTGTGTCTTTTGGGAAAATTTGCAATTATTAGATGAACTATAATTCGACGATGGTCTCTTGCTCTCTTTTAATATTATTTTATTTTTTTTAATATTAATATATAAGTAATAGTTAATAAATTATTCTTGTAAGTCAAATATGTACACATTTATTGCCGTATTGACTGATTTAATAATAACTGTGTCTTGTCTAGTATCTCTGATTGTAATATTATCAGTTACCTCATATGTTCATGCTTGTTTTTGCCAAAACAACTTGTTTCAGAGTCAAGGATAAAAAATTATTTTTATTTAATTGTTAATTTTCTGAAAAATTAGAAAATATTTTTATTTAATTATTAATTTTTTAAAAAATTAGAAATTATTTTTATTTAATTATTTATTTTTGAAAAATTAGTTTTAATTCTCGATTTATTATTAAATTTTCTAAAAATTAAAAAGTAATGTTAAACAATAATTTTTGTAAAATTAATCTTTTTTTAAAATTAATTACAAATTGTTAGGTAAATAAAAATAAGTTGAAAAATTTTTATTTTTTGGCTATGATTATTGTATTTTGGCTTATTAATGATTGCTTTGACATTAAAAAATAAATAATAAACATTTTTTTTTCCGATCACTGCATGCACGCTATACTCACCAAGAAAGGGATAGAGAGAGGGAGAGAGGGGGAGAGAGAGAGAGAGAGAGAGAGAGAGAGAGAGAGAGAGAGAGAGAGAGAGAGAGAGAGAGAGAGAGAGAGAGAGAGAGAGAGAGAGAGAGAGAGAGAGAGAGAGAGGAATAAATGAGTGCATGCAAATTACATACATAGGAGAGAAAGGAATAATACGAGAGATAAATGTCCTTGTCTAACGAGGCATCTATGGGGCCCGATTCTCTAACGAGAAACGTATGCGCAAACTTTAACAGAAAGGCTGCAAATTGATTGGCTATCGCACAGTTTTTAGCCAATAAGCTTGCAGCTTTTCTGTTAGAGCAGAGTTTACGCATACGTTTGTCGATAGAGAATCGGCGAGCCCCTGCACGACATATCTGTCAAAGCTCGTTCTTTGAAACGGCTTTATAGATCGCAAAATCCTTTTACAGAAGTAAAATATAGGTACTAATAAAGAGTGGGAATATAAAAAAATTAGTAATAATGGAAAAAAATGTAAAAATGCCTAACGAGGCATCTGTACGACATATCTCTGTCAAAGCTCGTTCTTTGAAACGGCTTCATAGATCGCAAAATCCTTTTACAGGAGTAAAGTTTAGGTACTAATGAAGGGTGGGATTGTAAAATAATTAGTAATAATTAAAAAAAATGTAAAAATGTCTAACGCGATATTTGTACAACATATCTTTCAAAGCTCGTTCTTTGAAACGGCTTCATAGATCGCAAAATCCTTTTACAGGAGTAAAGTTTAGGTACTAATAAAGGGTGGGATTGTAAAATAATTAGTAATAATTGAAAAAAATGTAAAAATGCCTAACGAGATATCTGTATCATATATCTGTCCTGGTTCGATTGCTGTGTAGGAACGGTAGGAACCAGACAATGTAGCCAACCCCGAAACTGCCCACATCTACGTGCGCCATTGCGCCATCTCTCGCAAGATTCGTGAACTACTGTTGTGACATAATTGCTGTTCTGCGTGAATATTTTTGTGAAAAATATACACGATCGTTTCAAAGCTCTCATTTTTATTCCAGGCTTTCAATCTTAATTTCAAAGGTACGTTATTGTTTGTGCACGTCTTCTGAAGGGTGGGAAAGTTTAATTTCATATTACGTATACAACTGTTTATATTAGAAAATATTAAACAATTGTATACGTAATATGTACGAAATTAAAGTTTCCCACCCTTCAGAAGATGTGCACAAACAATAACGTACCTTTGAAATTGAGATTGAAAGCCTGGAATAAAAATGAGAGCTTTGAAACGATCGTGTATATTTTTCACAAAAATATTTACGCAGAGCAGCAATCATGTTATAACAGTAGTTCACGGATCTTGCGAGAGATGGCGCGATGGCGCACGCAGCTGTGGGCAGTTTCGGGGTTGGCTACATTGTCACCGGAAATAAGTTGGCGCTGGAAGTTCATATTTTTAAATGAATTATAGCTCAAACGATTGCTCCCTAATTGCTCCCTCAGAATCAACAATTGCTCCCCTTTTAAAATTATTATTTTTTGAGATATTTAATAAAAACGAAAAATTATAATTTTTATTGAAAAACATATTTCTAATAACTCTATGCAACTAAATCCGGCATAGAACGATTGCTCCTTCATTGCTCCTTATAGCTCCATCATAATTTTTACAACAAATTAATCATTTCACAAGTAACGCCGCCGCCGCCGCCACTATCGGCCGCCTATTGTAACTAGGGCTCGGCAGCCATTGGCGGAAATATTCAAACGTAATATAATTTATTGTTCATAACTATATCTCAAAGAGTTTAGTCAACATTTCTTATTGATTTTCGGTAGAATAATTATTTCTCGCTTCGCTCTATAGGGATTTTCAATCGCTCTATTCGTATAATTAATTTTATATGACATTTTAGCAAAGAACTGTTCATTTTCTTGGAAAAATACATTTCTCACAGTCTTCTGCAAGTATATCCAACATAAAACGATTGCTCCTTAATTGCTACGCGTCGCTCCATCATTACCTTAATGATTTATTGCATTTTTATTAAAAAATTAACAAATTGATCATTTTACAAGTGACGACGCCGCTACCTGTCAGCATTGTGCATGAGTCCTTATTGACGTTAAGCTGAGTTTCCACTGAGCGCGTCACGCGTCGCGTCATCAATAGTTAGGGGCAATTTCACCAACCACGATTAGCTTAACCGACGGTTAAAGTTAGCAGAATTGACCAATAAAAAGCAGGGTGGATTCATTTCTATTGGTCAATCCTGCTAACTTTAACCGTCGGTTAAGCTAACCGTGGTCGGTGATATTGCTCTTTAACCAATCAAAACATCCCATTTTATTGCATTACTTGTGACGGGATCAAAATTGGATGTTTTGATTGGTTAACTTGTGATGCCCATGAAAACCCACCTTTAAAGGCTTAAAACACCTATTGTAGATGGGCACTAAGGCTGAGTTTTCACTGAGCGCGTCACGCGTCGCGTCGTCTGTCGTTAAACAATCCAAACCTCCCGTCTCAAGTAATGTAATAAAATTGGATGTTTTGATTGGTTAACTTGTGATGCCCATGAAAACCCACTTTTAAAGGCTTAAAACACCTATTGTAGATGGGCACTAAGGCTGAGTTTTCACTGAGCGCGTCACGCATCGCGTTATCCGTCGCGACCAACCAAAACATCGTATTTTATTACATTATTTGTGATGGGATGTTTAAACGTAAAACATAAGAATTTAATCCTTGTGGAATTTTTTGTCGTAAGTTCTACGTTTTAATATGGCTGCCTAAAGACCATTTGCACGTAAAGGTTATTGCACGTAACAAAGTTTTAGTTGTAATCGTAAGGCCGTAAGGAAATAGACCAATCACAGTCGATTATTCTCCTCGCGCTTGAAGAATAAACGAGTGTGATTGGTCTATTTTTTTACGGCCTTACAATTAAAACTAAAGCTGGATTTTCACGAGCCGCTGAAACCGACCGTTCGAGCGACAAAACGGATCACGTGACGACGACGACGACGTTTGTATGGTATAAACGCCGTCACGTGATCTGTTTTGTCGCTCGAACGGTTGGTTTCAGCGGCTCGTGAAAATCCAGCTTAAAACTTTGTTACGTGCAATGGCCTTAATTCTCAACTGTGATTGGACAATTTGTTTACTGCTTACGTCTTACTGCTTATGTACTTTTATGTGCCATGGCCTTTAGATTGGTTAACGACAAATGACGCAACGTGTGACGCGCACAGTGGAAACTAAGCCTAAAGCCCGGTGTCCACGATGCAAGAACTGTGTCCAAGTTTCGGGTTAAGCCAATGAAACTGCTACTTTTCTGTAAGAGCTGCAAGTTGATTGGCTTAAACCGAAACTTGGACACAGTTCTTGCATCGTGGACTTAACATCAATAAGGGCTCATGCACAATGCTGACAGGTAGCGGCGTCGTCACTTGTGAAATGATCAATTTGTTAATTTTTTAATAAAAATGCAATAAATCATTAAGGTAATGATGGAGCGACGCGTAGCAATTAAGGAGCAATTGTTTTATGTTGGATATACTTGCAGAAGACTGTGAGAAATGTATTTTTCCAAGGAAATGAACAGTTCTTTGCTAAAATGTCATATAAAATTAATTATACGAATGGAGCGATTGAAAATCCCTATAGAGCGAAGCGAGAAATAATTATTCTACCAAAAATCAATAAGAAATGTTGACTAAACTCTTTGAGATATAGTTATGTAAGATATAGAGAGATATAGTAACAATAAAGCTATTATATTACGTTTGAATATTTCCGCCAATGGCTGCCGAGCCATAGTTACAATAGGCGGCGGCGGCGGCGTTACTTGTGAAATGATTTTTTTGTTCATTTTTCAATAAAAATGCAATAAATCATTAAAATTATGATGGAGCTATAAGGAGCAATGAAGGAGCAATCGTTCTATGCCGGATTTAGTTGCATAGAGTTATTAGAAATATGTTTTTCAATAAAAATTATAATTTTTCGTTTTTATTAAATATCTCAAAAAATAATAATTTTAAAAGGGGAGCAATTGTTGATTCTGAGGGAGCAATTAGGGAGCAATCGTTTGAGCTATAATTCATTACAAAATATGAACTTCCAGCGCCAATTTATTTCCGGTTACATTGTCTGGTTCCTACACAGCAATCGAACCGTCAGATATATGATACCACCAGAGAGAAACCTGAGAGGCCATCCCGGCGTTTTTCGTCAATTTTTGTGTGCCCGATTTTCCGACGCGCCGCCTGAGAAAGTGCGCGTAAACTACGTCGTTTCGCTCGGTAACCGCACATGGTTTGCGTCCGTGCTAATGGTTCGTGTCCGAACTAGCCAGTTTAGAGGGGTTATGCTGCGGCCGCGGCGGGGCCGCGCTCGGCCGGCCCGGCGCACAGTGGAGCCGTTTGCGCGAATCGCGGAAAAAGTTATGTTACTTGTAAAATATGCAATGAATGATCATAGAACCTTTCAATGTTGACTTATAAAAATTGCAAAAGTGTATATTTATTAAAAATTAATGTTAGGAACAAGTATTTGATTGAAATTAAATAAAAATTCAATTTACATTTAATTTACGTATAAGAGCAAAGTAATTCTTGCGTTTCATCGCTTAAGTCTAAATTTTTTTATGTGGTTTACTTCTTAAACTAGTTATTAACGGATCGAATGACACGAGCCTCATATGCATAACATCTTTATTTGTAAACAGACGGCTACATTTTCTAACTATGATTATATAAGTCGATATCGTTTATAGTCCTTATTTCTTGCCTCTTGAGCTTCTTCCGATAATGTCCCAACAGGTAACGCTGCATAATTTCTATAATTTCCTTACCGTGAAGAAGAATTATATGAACGCGGTAATTGGCATAAAGTACCAAGAATATTTTTCAATAAATATTTCCGCTGCCTTGTACGCATGAGAACCGAATTTTTCTGAATATATTTCTTCACCACAATTAATCGTTTGTAATATTGTGGAAAATCTTCTGATCAATTCCTCGTCAACTCCAGTTATTTCTGCTGTGATTTTTATTGGATCAGCAAAAAATCGTCGAGAAGTATTTCCGTCATTAGATGATCCGGAACCTTGTTTAACGATGTCTACCCTCAGTCCAAGTTTATTATAAAAAGCGTCTTGTATTTTTTTTTGTTTCTTCTTTTTGAACGCGTGTTTCTGGCGTTGTTGACCACTTCTTGAAAGACAACCCTAGCGGAAATATTTCTACAAAATTTAAAAAAAAATAAAAGTGTGCTACAAAAAACTATAAAATATAATTGCCAGAATCTATTAAAATCTACATAAATTTGAGAAGTGCTACAGAATTCTACATAAAAATGCTAGAATTGGAACACTTTTGTAAATTTTTGTATTTTTTTTATTGGATCTTGATCTATAAATTTGTCGGTGAAACTACGTCAAACTACAACTAATACTGATATTCTACACATTTCTATGTCTATTTGAGTACAGTAGACTACAAGGAAATACTACCCTGGTGAAAATAATTTTACAAATTTTTATGAATAACTACAACTTTTTGGATGTACTATGAACAAAATAAAAAATAAAATTTACTTCTCTCGTTAAACATTATTTTATTGCTAAAAATCTTGATTACGTGCAAGCTTAATTAAATACATTTATATTGTACTTAGAAAATTTGCTTACCACCGCTGGATTTGAACCTAAAACCCGAGCTGAAACCCCTGGCTCTTGAGTCAGTCACCTTCCGCACTGTGCTACAACATTGATTGATGAAGGCGTTTCCTATTGTCTATATATGTTACACTTATTGTTAGCAGACGTACGGAAGGTGTTAGTTCTTAATAAAGTCGGTTTATTATACAAGGCAGGACCTCACCGACAAACTTTGAGGAATGATAGGTCACACAAAAGGGATCATTTTTTGTTAAGGAACATATGGTCGCTAACGCGTCTATCGAAAATCAGCCGATTTCAATCAAATTGTTTTGGCATCAAGTTGCTTCTTTCTAAGTTACTTGTGTTCAAAACTCTAAAAATGTTGTCTAAAATTAAGAGACTATCACCATATAGTATGCAGATAGTCATGTTCAATTTTAAAATGTCATAAACCAATTGCATAGCCGTATTAGCGTCTTAAGATATAACTTAAGACTGTCTTGAAATAACATCCAACTATGAATAACGGCCATAGTCTCTTAATTTTAAACAAAATTTTTAGAGTTATATTGCTACAACTTGATCTATAAATTACGGGACAAAACTACGTCAAACTACTACTATTAACTACTATTAAAAATTTGGGAATCAATAAAATCTTAAAAAATTAAAATATTTGCTTACTTGTAGAATACTACAATTATTTATAAATGACTATAGAAATCTGCCACAATTTACATATCGTAAAACTATGCAAATTAGAATCTAATCCAGTTTTTAGTTTCTCATAAAATACTACAATTTTATACAAATAGTAACAAATACCGATTTGTTTGTACAGCTAAAAAATTTATTACAATTATGGCTAATTAAAATTTGTAATTTTTAGTTAAATGTTACAAGTTTTTACACTAATCGTCCAAAATTCATCTATTATATTAATAACTTCTTAATTCGCAGAAGTCAAAATACTTATGTTTTTATTTTCGTGTAGTCTGTTGTAAAGTCCAATAGAAAAATACATAAATGTACAATTTTTTACCTTTATATATTTCTTACGTATATTATTACGTATATTATTATTTCTGTAGTCATTTATAAATCATTGTAGTATTCTACAAGTAAACAGATATTTTAATTTTTTAAGATTTTGTTTCTTCTTAAATTTTTAAAATTTGTAGATCTATGTACTATTTTTTATTAAATTGCAGTTTTTCATGAAATATTACTTGCAATAATTTCTTGATTTGAGAGCATTGTAATTTATGGTACTATTTCGTAGATATTTCTACAAAAAAATAATTATTTCTACAAAAAATTAAATATTTCAACAGAAATATACAAATTTCTATTTTTAGTCAAATTTTGTAGTTATTCATAGAAATTTTTTCCGCCAGGGAAATTGTAGGCAATATGTAATATACACTCCATGAATTTGATTCGTGCGTGCAAGGGTGACATTCCTAATTTGAGTGCCTCTTCTTTGTTAGACCTTTTGTTAATTTCTGTTAAGTTGTTTATTTGAGATGGTTTGGATCCGCAAATGAAGCACACGAAGATGATGAAGGCGTATGGGTTACAGCTTGATACATTTGATGATTTATTTTGTATGTGGTTCCGAACTTTTCTATTTCTGTTTCTCGTAATTGAGCAATTTCGTCATCCATACGTTGCTTTTCAGTTTTTATTTTTTCAGCAGTTTTTTTTGTGTATTCAAATTGTATTGCTCTGCAATATCTCGTTGAAGAAGGTCGATTATTATTCCAAATAATAATATTTTTATCGTAAAATGAAGTAAGACCTAAGGGCACCAATGAAGTTATAAACATATATTCATCAGATATTTCTTTGTCCATAAAACTTTGTTTGTATTCGCTCTGACCTGATGATCCATCACAACCCCATTTTGTGAGTAATATGTTAATTCATTGACATCAACCATATTTTCCTTATTTATTGTCTCAAATAGTCTTTTTGCAGTATGATCTAGTAATTTTTGTAAATTATTTGACGCCGAACTTTCTGTAATATTAATGTCGTCTGGGTAGCAATCCTGTTTTGATTTTTGGATATTTTTATACGATGGAAATATATCGAATCCAATTTTCTTCGTCGCAGCTCTTATTGTTTCATACTGTCGTCTTGATAACTGAGCATCCATTATTAATGCCAGAGCAGAGTTTAGCATCAAAACCATTTTTCTGATTTTGTATTTTACTTGAAGCGGCATCGATCATTTGTTGTGGGTAAGCAGCGCGTAATTCGCTTAGTTTCATCCGTTTTGCACGATCACAGCATTCGTCGAAACTCTTTTTCGGTCTGCCTACTGAATAGTTTGATGGCTCAGTTGGAGTAGAACTTGCAACTTCAAATTCGACTTCAAAAATACCCAAGTACTGTACTTCTTATAGAATCTCGGCTTTGATCGTTGCACTGTATTCCATCTTAAATTTAGCTGTGGAAGAAATCGTTTTCTAATCTTCTGCAAAATCTTGTCGATAATAATCATCTTCTTCTGTCTATAATGACGGAATCTAATCCTTAGAAGAATTATCAAAATTATTGCGAATGAGTGCGCGTATACATTTTCGTATATATATTCGAAGGATCGAATAGCGCTTCTCTCTCTTGTCAAGGGTAACGTATTGGGAATGGCTAAACTGCGATACGCTATCTGGTGGCGAAAACAGAACTAAAAAGAGTAGGTCGCCAGCTGCCACATAAATAAATCGATTTAAAAACTATACACATAGTGGCACACCCCGGAAAATTTTACCCCTATTTCGGTAAAAATTCGGTTCAGGAAATAAGCACATACGTCGTATTGTAGAGTAACAAGTGACCTACTCTCTCCGGTCATTTTGCCTTGTGACGTCACGACTGCCAATCCCAATATTAAAGTTTATTGTCGCTTCACGATATATATGTATCATCCATAATTAAGAGCTCATATGAGATATCGTCGCCATTTATTGCCGTCATTGCCGCCGCTGCTGCCACCGCTGCCACCGCCATCCGTCATCGTCGTCAGCGTCGTTACCGTCGCCGCCACTGCCGTCGCCACCGCCGCCGCTGCCGACGTTGCCACCGCTATTGCCCGTATTGCCGCCACCGCCCGATGCGTCGTCGACCCTCTACCGGGCGTCACATTTGATATGTGGGGTCGCATTTACCACCGCGATAGCCGTCGAGGGCGCCGAGCCACGTTACTACGAGCCGCACACATCCCGTGTTCGTCGCGTTCTCGTGACCAGTAGGCGTGTCGGGAATCGTGACAATCGCATGAGAGTGCGAATATCGTGCGAACGGTGCGAATACATCTCGAGAGAGATAGAGAGAAAGAAAGAAAAGCTCCGGCGACGGGGTGAGTTTCTTTGGTAAGAGAGAGGCCTATTCTGAGCGAGATGAAAGTAAGTCGAGATAATTTTTGCAGTGGACGCGTCGACTTTTGGAGAATGTACGAAGTATACGAATAAATGTGATTTCGTTAAATTTTATTTGAATAAGTTTAAAAAGCATGCACGCGTTATTTTTGAATTCTGATATGTCGTGTTTGCGATTTAAAATGCAAGGAGCCAGAGTTATTCCGTTATTCATTATTTAGACATGTTGCAACCTTTTATGATTTTTATTTCTATTTTTCAGTCTTGTTCCTAAAATATCCACTCGCAAAATTCGATAATTTAGATATTTTAGACGCGGTAAAATGTTGATAAAAATTTTTCAGAAATACGCAAAATTATTTCCCTATTGTAAAATATCTCCAGTCTTTTCTGCTTTCTTATAATTGTTGCAGAGTATCATAAAGGGTGTGATAGTTTTGATTATATAAGTTTATTGACTCGAGCTATAATGTGAGGCGAGATCACAGAGATCCTTGTGAGAAAAGGTCGAGATTAATTTTTGAAGAGAGACTAAAATATGCAAACAGTGCTGTGCAAAAAAGAGTTTATTCTTTTTACGTATAAAACTCTTCTTGAATAAATGCAACATTTGAGATAGCGATATTTTTTAAACAAGTGAGTTATAAAATTCATGTTTACACAAACGATATACATTTATGATGTAAGTTTAGTGAACTGAATAGATGATAAAAGTTTGATATCAGTGTGATTCGTTGTACATTTCGCGATAAATTTGACGCATTAGATAATTTCTGGAGTCGATTTTCCACACTTCAGTTTTCGAATTGATTACAAATCTTGTTTATTTCGTCTTTTCTTTAGAGTGGTCGATTTTTCTTCTATATTTTTTTCTTAGTTTTAATTTTTTATTTACGTTTTATGACTAATCATTCATGACTAATATAAGATCATTTTAACGTCCTTTTCTTTTTTCTTTTTTTTGCTTTTTATATTTATAGTGTATACATTACACTGAGATATTCAGATTATATTTTTTTAATTTTAAAAAAGGAATCGATAGTTTTGCATTCTATTGCTGCATCACGATCATGACACAATTTCAATGTTATTATCCATTCAATTTAACATGTACATGCAATCGAGCAAACTGTAATATACGAATTGTTTTCATGTTTTTTAAAAAGGTAACATCAAATTTTTTTCTATTTTTACTTAATTATAATCACCGAGATACTTATATATTTATACATATTTCGCACAATTCCGAACAGGAATTCTGAAAAATCTTGTTAATAAATGTAAACAAATTTTGACGATTGTATTTACACATCTCATAGAAATTAGTAGATTTCACGCACGCGGAGATAAATTAAAGGAACAACAGATTTTTGAGGTTCAGATATCTTATTGATAGCTAAGAATTAATATACTGATAATCATTAATGTTATTGTTCTTTGCTAGTATGAAAAAGCCCATTTTATATAAATATCGTGTAACACTGAAATAACATTATTGTTCTTCTAATATATGAAGTGTTTTAAGACGATCAATAATTATAATGCAACAAGGTTACAGATTACTTTCCAAACCAACAAATAATGTTATTTCAACACTATATGTAATTTAATTTTAACGATTTACTTTTTATTCGACGCGGAGATAATAACGATATTATACGATTGCCTGAAATGCGGATGTCATGAGACATTTAGATAAGTCAGGAGATATTCGAAGATATTTATTTGATATTTTGTTGGATATTCGTGCCGTGCAGGTTGCTCAATCTGTTAAAGAAAACCGGCGTTTAACGTTGGAAGTGCCGCTATTGACCATCTCGCTATCCTTTTCCGAGCGCATGGGCGCGGTTCTGATCCTATAATACTCTGTTCTACTTTCTAGCATCTCCATGCTGTTTTACATGCGTATCGCGAATTTTTATTTGTTGATTGTTCTCGTTTATCGAGACATGGGATATAAAAACATTTCGGCGAAAATCACCTTTAAATGAATATTAATAATTCTGTCATTTTTTAATCTGAAATTAATAAAATTAGAGATGACTCGCGACTTGGAATTTTCTTTCATAATGAATACTTGAGGATCATTAGAATTTACAAGCAATAATACAGATTAATAAATAATTTGAATAATAATATAAACATTTTATAATCAAGTCTGAAAATGTCAATAGGGGAGAGTTGGCAATTATCGCGCCGTTTAAAATTCCGCGCCATTGTTTATCTCAATAACTATTTGTATTACGCGCCTACAATGATGTTAATATCATAGAGTAACACGAAATACCCTCCCCCCGGATGCGCCGTCAATGCGTTCCGGCCGTCCATGTAAACAGACAAACAGAGTGCGCTCTGGAAGCTTTTCTGCTTGCTCGTTGCGATTTTGCTGGCAGTTTCGATAAGAGGTGAGTAACATAATATTTACATTAGAAAAATAATGCTGACGGATTTGATAAGCTAAAACACTATAAAATTAGATTGCACAGTGATTTTAGAAACACGCGTTTCGTTCCTATATATTTTAAGGTTATAAAGTGAAATGATTGAGTTTGATAATTTTGCGCCCAAGGTATAATACTCATAGGTATAACGATAACTGTGTGTTAAGAGTTACCAAGACTGTTTAGTTTACAATGTAAGGTGCTTACAGAAAAGAGAATTTATAATGATCGTTATTTGTTAACGCATTCACTTATTTTTATATGTAGGTACCTACTAGACTTAACTAGACGATATTAATGCATAAATATAAAAAAAAACATTTTGTTATTGTGTTCTACTTCATGTCACTGGCTGAAGCCAGAGTAATTTTTATAGGTACAGTTTTATTAAACTAGGCACGATTTTATCAGACCTGGTCACGATATTATCAGACTAGTTTGATAATACCGCGTTTTCTCATTTTTTGAAAAATCATTAATATTTTAGTTTGTGTTTAGCTTTCAGCAATATTGCTATGCTATATGGATAGCCAAATAAATGACCTATCTAAAACTGCACAGTTTATTTTTTTGCATTTCTGAGCTTAGATATACGCTTCGGTTCTTAGGGGCTCGGTAATTGCCAACTCTCCCCTATACGTATGTCAAATATAAATATTTATAATATAACAGTCGAATAAAATACTATTTAACATTTCCTATTTTTGTTAAAGCGAAAACGATTTTAAATAATTAATTAATGGCAATAATGTAGAGTCAATTAGCTTTGATTTGATGTATTATAAGAGTGAGGGACATCTATTGCCTGTGTCGTCTATATTTTGTTACACTAATTATCTGTGCTGGATGTATTATCACCTATTTTCACTACAGTCTACATTGGGCGCGTTCACCAGACACAACTGTTGCACAATTGTTGAGTTCGTTTTATCATTACTTTGCGTTAATTGGTTGGTTCTAAAAGTAAGAGCCAAATCACGTTCGACTGCTACTGAGCGGCTTGGTCTGCTGAACACGACCATTGATTGAAACTGCTTGTGTACATACAAATAGATTAGATTGATCTCTGTATAAGATAGCGTTCTTAAACTATCGGAGATATTATTTTTTTAGTTATATAATAGAATATTTGTGTGCGTGCGCGAGCGTGGATATATATTTAAATAAAAATTTAGTTATGCTAGGTATATAAAATTAGAAGGAGATATCGTAAAAATAAAATATATATTGATGATATAAATATTATTTTCTGTTTATTTTATTATGTACTTAACATATATTTATGCTTTATTTAAATTATATAAAGCAATATGTATTTATTTATATTATATATAAAGTAATATGTTTTTGACAAATTATTACACAACAAATATCATTGTATAGGTAATCTTTCTGAACTATAGTTCTTAAATGACTAGTTTATGTTCTCGTCACATCGATATTTCATTACTACAGTGCATTTTTGTCGCTAGCAAATTCTTCTATTTTTCAAAGTATGGTTGTTCAAACAGAAATAAATCTCTGTGATTAATAGTTACCTATTTAAAATTAATTTTTCTTGTAACTGACAATACTCGTGTGGATCGATTTTAGGTTGTAATATCATGTTTGCGGTTTGAATCGACATGAAGTGATTAAGTAGTTATTTACTCGTGCAGTGTAAATTCTCGCTTGTGTAAATTTATCAACATTACAATCGACTAAGTCGGTGAGTATATTGATTGCCGTAAAAAATAGTGGCTTTATTATTGCTCGATTAACAAACTCTAAATTGTTATCAGATATAATGTGAATATAATAAAAAATGTGTGATACATTATTCAAAAAAATCATAAAGCATACCATATAATGATACTATCGTGATTGAAGAGATGTGAGAGTGTATAATTTACATTTCAAATTATGATATTGGCTTCCAACATCGGGCTCTATGACATCTAGTGGCGAGATGTTAATTACTATAACCGCACACATCTACGCTCAGAATATTTTCTCCCTCTTTATAATTTTCTTCTCAAATGGACTTGTATGGGCCCACTCGCAAATATGTTGCAATTATCGAGATAAATCATAAGATAAATATTGAAAGAATTATCAAGTTTTTCTTGAATATCTTAAAAAATATTAAGCAAATAAACGTTTCAAACTTGGTGTTATGTATACTTTTAGAGATAACAGCTTGTAATACTTAAATGCCCCACCCTGTAGGTATATACAGGATAGTTCACATAAACCTTTGTAACTCGAAATCTACTCGACCGATTATAGTAACACAAAGGGAATTAAAGATGTTTTGGAGGCACCATTCCAATCAAAAGTATGCACGAAATATTAAAAACACCGATGTATATAAATTCTATAGTTAATAAATGTAATATAATAGAATGGAAATAATATAATAGGCAAATGTAATAGAATGTAATAGATCGATATCTCCAAATTTGCGGAAGTTAAAGCATAAACAAACATTTCTGCAAAAATTCAAAATTTTATTTAAAAATAACCCCTTGATTATTAGCAATTTTTATTAATTCTATTATATTCTTCGGTTTTTTCTACCCCTATTTCATATAGAATTCGTTAATTTGGCACATACACACACACATACATACATATAGACATTTTTAAAAATTGCAATTTTTTGACGTTTTAGAACATTCTAAACACATTCAGAAAAACAAAAAAAATTTTTTTTTTACGAAAAAAGCTTTTTCTATGAGGAAGCAAAACGTTGACTTATAATTAGTGACTAAATAACTGTTACTACTATTTTTTTTTAATTTCAAAAAAAAATTTGCAAAATGTTTTAAAGGACCTCTCACTAAACATCATGAAAATGGGCTCCGGCGAAAATGGCTGAATTTGAAATATGTTGTATTTTTTGGGTAATTGAACAAATATTTCCTCAGACAAAATGTCAAAAAATCTACAGTTTCGTCGTTTAAACGGTTCAAATATATAAAATTGTAATTAATCAACCTTTAAAAGCCTGAGATCAAACCAGCAAAGCTATCATTTTCGGATCAATGCGGTTACCATTATAAGGGAACAACATAAACTTTTAGTGAACAAAATAGTTAAAGAATAATTTGTTTATGACAGTATTGTTTAAACAATTTAAAACCGTTGTTGTTTACAAGAACTAATTGCTAATTTGAATTCTGTGGGAACTTTGAAAGAGAATACAGAATAGTATGATATTAAATTTTCATCAACTTTGTAGCATTTTTACAAGCTTTCCAAAACATCCTTAAAACAATACTGTACTTTGAGTTACTTAATTTATTAAATGCATAAAATATCTATCATAAATTTGCAAATATTTATTTATGCGAATTGAATGTTTGCAAGGTCATGGTCGATATTTTAAGCATTTATTATAATAAATTGAATAATTCAAAGTAGATTGACTTCCTTTGACGTATTTATCTGAAAATGTTTATAAAGATGAAATTTGAATTGCTCGTTTTTATTAATAGAAGTATTTTAGAAAAAAATATTCTGTATAAAAGTTATTTGTTTTTATTTGTCGTAGAATTAAGAAATGCAACTTCTTATAGAGAGTTCATTTGAAATTTTTTTCTCCCCCCCCCCCAAGAACGGGATCGTAAAGAGACTTGCCATTTTAATGCTCACTTAGCAGTATCGACATCCTTTAAATTTTAATTGATCAAATAGATTTTGAGTTATAAACATGTAAAGGTCCTATATACATATAAGTATGTACCCGAGTGAGTGTGATGTGTTAGTGAATTCGCAATTATTGGCAAATATTCTTTTGCATACATATAAGCGTGTGTATCCATGCGTACATGTATGCGAGCGTGCATGCTGCGTGTGCGTAATCTAGTAATTAAAACAATGGAATTATGTATTACAGATGATCTTCTGGATCAGTTTTCCTCGCTTTTCCTATGTTTGGTACAGACATTGACGATATGGTAAAGACATTTGACAAAGTCCTATATACATTAATCATTAATGTGTTTAAGAATTACAATACGAACCCGTAGGTATCGATGACAATTGAGAAATATATATAAATGATTATTCTCAGGATACAATATGGCCTCAGTACTTTGGCATGCCTCTAGGAATAATTTTCTTTCACCGGTCTTCGTGTTACTTTTGCTGCTGTGTCCACACAACTCCACAGGTCAGTAAGAAGCACGTGACATAATCATTAAGACGTTTCACGCGTTCAGTACTTGGTAAAAATTGACATAATATCTAGAACGGCTAATTGACAGGGGAAAGTAGGGGAATAGTGCGCAGTGGGTAATAGTGCGCGGAATAGTTATTTGTGCAACAAGTGCTGGAAGATGAAAATTGACGCACGTGTTGCATACCCTATTTTATGTTGCAAGTTTTATGTAATTGCACGCAAGCGCGTCGCGTGCGTAATGGGCGACTTTCTACGTAGGCCTCTGCAACTCATCCTGAAATTTTTTGCCGAACCGGCCACGACGAGATAACCAGCTGTAACTATGAAATATCGAAAGTACATCGTGTAACAAGTAAATAAACGGAAGTTCGCTAAAGTTCGCGCGTCGGAACAATACAAAATGGCGTCTTGAACATAGGATTCTTCTCGATTTTTTTTCACATTTTTGGCTTGATAAAATTGAAATTATTAGTATCGAATTTTATTCAGAAAAGTGTAAACTTTAAGAATATGCATTATAAAATAGTCAAATATATTATTAATACAGTAAAATTTGGCAAAATGTCAAAATTTTCGATATTTTTTAAATATTTTCTCTAATAAAACACGCCATAACTTCTTTGTGGTTAACTTTTCGACAAAAATGTTCAAATAAAAGTTGTAGAGCGTACTTTTTTACATAAGAAACACCTATAATGGTAGATACAATGCTGCCCAAACGTACGTGAAAAAATTTTAATTACGCACGAGGTTGTTGCGTACTATGCGATCCATAGTCATATTATACCTAAAACTTTGAATATATTTGCTTTCAAGTAGTAAAATGATTATGAACTAACCATTATTGTTATTCTTACTATTAGGACAAACCGGTCGTCGTATGGTGTCCCACTATTATTATTATTATTATTATTATTTTATAATTATTGCCAGAGCTTTTTTAGTTTCAATCATAAATCTACTTACGCACAATACCACAGGAAGGATGAGAGTTGGACTTTAAAAGTGCATTTTTTATTTACTTTTTTTATTTACTTTTTGTTTTTTTTATATTTTTGAAGTTTTTTTAATTTTTATGTTTTAATATAATATATTAACGCAAAGAAACTTATTCATCATCCTCACTCTCGTCATTTGAATTATTGCCACATTTTCCAGTACATTTGCAAATTTTACTGCAAGACAAATCAGCAGCACGGCAAGGACATGAAATAGATGTTCTGCAAGAAAAAATTTTTGAACTACAGTTACATATATATTTTTGTAGTAATTAAAAACTTGTAGGACTTCAAAATAAACGGGAATCAGTTGTCCATTAATTAATTGCCATCCGTATTCTTTTGGATCAAGAATTTTAATGACTGGGAAATGAGCATTTTTCTACACATATACTTGCCACGTAGATACACCTTTTTAAGTGTTGAAGAAAAGTAGGAAATGCAGGTGACAGTTTTTGTAGAGATAGTTGTTTCAATTTTGCCAATGTAACGCGCATTTTATTTATATCGCTGCGTGTTTGTCAACGTGCTTTCTTTTTGTATCGTGAAGTCGAGAAATAAATTTTGTGCAGGCAAAATTAAAACAACTATCTCTACAAAAACTGCCACCTGCATTTCCTACTTTTCTTCAACACTTAAAAAGATGTACGTGGCAAGTATATGTGTGGAAAAATGCTCATTTCCCAGTCATTAAAATTCTTGATCCAAAAGAATACGAATGGCAATTAATTAATGGACAACTGATTCCCATTTATTTTGAAGTCCTACAAGTTTTTAATTACTACAAAAATATTGTTGCATCCGCGCTTCGCGAGTGGCCTGAACTTCGCCCACGAGGAGACACGCAGCGCGTTCCTTAACAACTTGTAATATCGATCGGATAATCAATAAAGAGAGGAGATCTGTTTTTGTCTTGGTCTTTGAGCGGCTGATCGTTCGGACTCGTGTCCGCGCTCTCCTGTAACGCGACTTTAATAAACTCGCAGATTGCTTTTCCTAGTTAACCGCAGTGTTCTTTATTCCCGTGTGTTTTAAAGTCCAACTCTTATCCTTCCCGTGGTATTGTGCGTAAGTATTTTATTAAAGTCGCGTTACAGGAGAGCGCGGACACGAGTCCGAACGATCCGCCGCTCGAAGACCAAGACAAAAACAGATCTCCTCTTTTTATTGATTATCCGATCGATATTACGCGTTGTCAAGGAACGCGCTGCGTGTCTCCTCGTGGGCGAAGTTCAGGCCACTCGCGAAGCGCGGATGCAACAATATTTTTGTAGTAATTAAAAACTTGTAGGACTTCAAAATAAATGGGAATCAGTTGTCCATTAATTAATTGCCATCCGTATTCTTTTGGATCAAGAATTTTAATGACTGGGAAATGAGCATTTTTCCACACATATACTTGCCACGTACATCTTTTTAAGTGTTGAAGAAAAGTAGGAAATGCAGGTGGCAGTTTTTGTAGAGATAGTTGTTTTAATTTTGCCTGCACAAAATTTATTTCTCGACTTCACGATACAAAAAGAAAGCACGTTGACAAACACGCAACGATATAAATAAAATGCGCGTTACATTGGCAAAATTGAAACAACTATCTCTACAAAAACTGTCACCTGCATTTCCTACTTTTCTTCAACACTTAAAAAGGTGTATCTACGTGGCAAGTATATGTGTAGAAAAATGCTCATTTCCCAGTCATTAAAATTCTTGATCCAAAAGAATACGGATGGCAATTAATTAATGGACAACTGATTCCCGTTTATTTTGAAGTCCTACAAGTTTTTAATTACTACAAAAATATATATGTAACTGTAGTTCTGATTTATGTAATTAAATTACATAAATGTAATTAAATTAGCATAAATATAATTAAGTTATATGAATGTAATTACATTACATGAGTGTAATTTAATTACTTTGAGCACCAATTACTGTCAGCATCGATTACAAATGCTCAAAATAATGAGTAATTAAATGGAACTTAATTACAAGGCTGAAAACAATGGATAATTAAATAGATCTTAATTACAAATGCTGAAAGCAATGGATAATTAAATGGATTTCAATTACAAATGGTAAAAATGGTATGTAATTGAATGTGTAATTTGGAGACGAAAGTATTTACTGCCGCCCATCCCTGGAGATGAGTTACCGACTGCAACTATAATCAACCGCGAACGATCCATAGATGACATCAGCTTGAATCGACCGCTTCGATCGGCGAGTCCGAGGTGATGTACAGGCAAGTTAAAAACTGTGAATCAAATAACATATATCGTATGTACATACTTTTCTAATATATTCAACTGTCTTACACATGTTTTTTTTACATATAATTTTATTTATTAACGCGATTTCTTATTATTATTCTCTATCTGCGCGTAACGTATCTACCGCATAGAAAAGAATATCTTTTGTATCTGTGTATTTTTTTATATGATTTTTTTTAAATATTGATATTTTAATCAAGTTACTTGGTGGCGATTTTTTTTTACCCTTACGCGGAACATTTTAGCGCGTAAAAAGAGAGTTGAATGAAAATCGGCAAATATATAAAAATATTCATTTTTATAAAAAATTAAGCAATTTTACTTTTCTAAAGAAATATTCTATTGTATACTCTATGGATATAAAAGTAATAACTTAAAAAATTAAAAGTAATAACAGTGGACTTACGCACCATTCTTGAAGTACCACCAATGGCGCGTTAGGTTTCTTAAAGTGGACCTTTGCCTGGAACCATATTGTACCACATTTTTAGTATAAAGTTACAAACAAATATACTGAAGTCATATTGCGTGTAAGAACGCACGCGGATGAAAAATTACATCAACGTGTGACCGTGCGCAACACATTACCAATTTATCATGTTTTTACGTGCTCAAAATGGCTCCCCTCTAACCTCTCACAAAATGTAGCTTTTTTTTAAATTGCACGACGCATCCGGCGTAAGACCCGTGGACTTATTGCACAGCAAGCTCGTACAATTCGACCTTTCAGATCTTGAGCCCTAGCAAGTCGCGTTGTGCAAACTTAATTACTGCATTGAGAGCCGAAAAACTAATAATTTCTGTATTTTTGTTCACTCTCAACTTTTAATCTTTCTTACAGTAACTATTACACACTGCTACAGTAAACATTCTCCCAGTAACCATTAAAGATTTCACAGTAACCATTACGATATAGACTAATAATGATTCCGGTGCAATATTTTAACGAAAAAAGAATTTTTTAAATATTTTTAAATAGGTCTCATTATTTTCTAATATTTTTATAGTTTAATTTATATTTGTGGTTTCGCATATATTTTATTATTTTATTAATTAAAATTACGTATTGTTTTACAATTTTTAAAAACACATTGACGGGAGACGAGATTCCTAAGATTCCGGAATGACAGCCTAATACTGAGCTAACATTCTATTCTACAATAACTATTATCAATCTCATATACGACATATCTCTCTGAACTGCTCTGAACTCGCGCGATAGAACGAATATGGAGAGTCAACGTACTTAATGGTTACGGAGTTGCACATGATTGAATAATGGAACTTCTCAGTAATTATTTCTTTTCTATTATTTATTTCAGACAATATCGCTTACGATCTTAATCTTTAGATATTACTGTTTTTTAGTAGACATTACTTTTTTTTAAGTAAGCATTTGTATTGAGATTAAGAGTTGAGAATATAAACGAAAATTTAGAGACTATTACTGTTTTTTGGCTCCCAATGTGCTTAAGATAATCCCACAAGAATAAAAATAAACCGATATCAAAGTTTTACATATAATTTTCTGGTTGATTCCTTGATTCCTACCGCGCGATGGCTTGTGCGTTAATTATTATTAGGTCGTCCATAATTATTTTTTCTATTTGCGCCATTTTTATGCGCGGTGTTCGTGTTGTACGAAAAAAGCAATAGAAATAATGATAAAAGAACAAACATGTTTAAAATTATATTACCATCAAATCTTTTACAAATAAATATGTATTTAAACATTTTAGAGAAATTGACCATTTTTTCACAGCTACAACTAGCCTCTAGCCTCATCGAAAATATGTGGCTTGGCTACTTCTGCCACAGTATAAGTAAGAACAGTAGGTTCACTCCCTTAAGAAGTCGGTAAATGAATATGGCGATTCGCGCAATTAATAACATGGCGGCTGTCATCTAACAGTTTATTTGGTTAGATACTTCGGCGCGTCAGTTGTATTGTATTTGTATTTATTTAAAAAGAATTTTAAAATAAAATTATAATGAGTAATAAAAGTGGTTATCGATGTGTATTTAAAGATTGTGGGATCAAAGAAAACTTTATTCCGATTTCCGAAAGATTCAGAAAGATATATACGTATTCATTATGACAAATACATGAATACATAAATACGTTAAATACACATAAATACATAAATATATTAACACATTAATACATAAATATGTAAATATGCTATTCGTATATTATGTAATAAGAAGATACATAATATAATCAATAAATACATTTAAAAAAATTAATACATAAATATATTAATACATTAATATATTAAGGCATGAATGCATTAAATATATTAATGTGTTAATACCTTTTTCAAAAAAGGTAAAAAAAAGTGCCAAGTACACGCAATGTATTTTTTTAAATTCAAAAATCTAACCTAAGTGGTAGCTTTATATCTTTTTCACAAAATTATATTACCTAACTTAACTCAAGTAACATGTATTTCAAAAAAAGATGTGAAATCTTTATTTTCTTCTTCACAAAATTATATTACCTAACTTAACTCAAGTAACATGTATTTCAAAAAAAGATGTGAAATCTTTATTTTCTTCTTCACAAAATTATATTACCTAACTTAACTCAAGTGACATGTATTTCAAAAAAAGATGTGAAATCTTGAAATTAAATTGCGCCAATTGTAAAGAGAATATGTATATTGCTTTGAAAGATAATTGTTATGCAACTTGCGACGCTTTTTCCGCCGGTCTCGCTATCCGGAGGAGGGCTATCGGGGATTAACTTACCGAAACACTTCTTTCACTTATTATGGGCGCCAGGCGTGACCAAGCACGCCACCGAACACAAGACTATTACTACTTTATCCGCGAATTTGCCCGTAAACTCAGGGCTGGGCTTTCGGCTGGCGGGGATCTGGAGCGGGGCAATACGCAATTAGAGCACACACAGAAATGAAATAGACATTAATATATTTGAGAAAAACATATTAGAAATAGTAAAAGGACAAATAGAATATATGAAATAGAAGTGAAATCATAGACGAGATACGCGAAATCAGTCGGAATATGTACAATATCTACGGTAGCGCGATACTTAATAATTAAACGAGGTCACGAACGCGAATACTTGAAGGTCGCCGCAATACGACGAACGCGAATGTGCAGCCGGACGGCTAGCACACATACCTGACAAACACGCCAGCTTTGCGCGATATTAACGCGAGTATCCACGAACGCCAACGCGAATACTTAGAGACTACGTAAATCCTCCGCGCAAGAGGAGTATCGCGAGAAAGCGCAAATCGAAAATAGCAGCGCAATTAACGAAGTCTTATCGCGAGTTCGACTCGACGATTTCGCACGGACGGAAACTATACAACGCGCGGCCACGTGCCACGTACACAAAACCAATGTGACTTTTGCCGACGGCACTCGGGCGTTTAGGATCCCGTACGCAACACGAAACACGAAATTAGGCGCGTATCGCGGACGATCCCGCGGTCAGCCACGTGAATCCCGTCTCATACGAAGTCCGGTGATTCCGCGATGCCACGTCGATCCCGACGATCGCAACCAACGCCAATTCCCGGTCTCCACAGCCCGAATGCGTGGCGTCACAGTAACGAGGTCGAGTGCCCTCCAAAATACCTGGCCACTCGGCACCCGCCTAACACATATATTACCGCGATCTTCCCGGCGCGACTCCCGTCGTCGCTAGCCGCCCGATCGCGCACAACACACAAAACGACACTCTACAGAAAACGCACGCACATGACTGTCGGCCGCGGCGGCATTCTCGGGGAGGGTCCCCTACGATCTCGAAGTACGGGAGAACTCACCCTCGGCGAGGCCCCGGCGCGAGGATCTTCGCGATCCTATCGATATCAAGATTAAAGCGCTCGCACGTGCCCTTCTCGGCAACGTCGAGGTAACAGGGATCTCCGGGGCCAACGCCTCGAGCGAGCTCTCGTTCCTACCGCGGAGACGCCAGGGTGGTGACCTTACAAGAGATTCGCTGCTCGATGCGTCCGGGAGGTCCACCGGGAGGCAGGAGATGCGCTCCCGACAACGGCTGGCACGACAGTGCTGGGATAATGGCGGATCGGGCTCTCGCCGGCTCCCCGCGCCTGCGCACTCTGTGCGTTCCGCGCGCTCCCGCCAATCCGAGCGCCGTCTCTACTTGTTCGCGCCGGTGTTCCTCCACGGCGCCTCCACTGCTGCGACGCTGTTGCTCGCGCCTCCGCCTCGGCGCTGTTGCTCGCGCCTCCATTTCGGCGCGGCCTGCCCAAACGAGTCCGGCTGTCCTGGCCGCGACTCGTATCCCGGCGTAACGTGAGCCTGGCTGGCCGGGCCATGGCCACGTCGCCTGCACCCTTGGGGGCGACGGTCATGAGGACGGTACCTTCCTCGTGCCGTTCCGTTCGCCCTGGCCTTTTGGGCAGCTCAGGGCGTTCCCCCGGGCGTCTGTGGTTGTCACTGGCCGTTGTTGCCGAGCGCGGTGTCGTATCTCCAATCTCCCTGGGCGCCCGCCGGGGCGCACGGGGAGGCGCGGACGCGGCCCGATCTACAGCCACGTTTCCCAGCCGTCTCCTATTCCTCTGGATTTCCCTCGTTGCGGCTCATGGCCTTTACAAACGTGCTCCGGTCATCCCTGGCAATCTTTCCTACAAACTTAAATGCTATTAAAGTTAATGTTCGGACCCTTCCCCCGCTCCGCGCGAGGGAGCATCTCCAAATTCCCCTCGGCCGAGCCCGTCCGGAGAGTGAACGCGACTTGTCACGTCACAAACTACTTTAAAGAAATAAAACCCAAGTGGTATCTTCGTATTCCTATTCAAGGGTCTTCTTATTCTAAACCCAAGTGATAATAGCTTCTTAATTCTCTTTAACAAATTTTTAATATTACAAAGAATTATTTTAATTACAAAGAATTAAAGAAGTAACAGTACAAAATAAAAATATTTAATTAAAACAAAATAAATAAATTTTTCTTGTAAAAAAACTTGGCGCTGCTAGACTTTGAAACATTAAAATTTAAACATTAGTACTAAGATTTTTGATTGATAAAAAACAATAAACATAATTTAAAGAAGAATGCGACAGGAGTAAAAAAGCAGCGCCAAGTTTTTTACAAGAAAAATTTATTTTTTTTGTTTTAATTAAATATTTTTATTTTGTACTGTTACTTCTTTAATTCTTTGTAATTAAAATAATTCTTTGTAATATTAAAAATTTGTTAAAGAGAATTAAGAAGCTATTATCACTTGGGTTTAGAATAGGAAAACCCTTGAATAGGAATACGAAGATACCACTTGAGTTTTATTTCTTTAAAGTAGTTGCATAACAATTATCTTTCAAAGCAATATACATATTCTCTTTACAATTGGCGCAATTTAATTTAAAGATTTTACATCTTTTTTTGAAATACATGTCACTTGAGTTAAGTTAGGTAATATAATTTTGTGAAGAAGAAAATAAAGATTTCACATCTTTTTTTTGAAATACATGTTACTTGAGTTAAGTTAGGTAATATAATTTTGTGAAAAAGATATAAAGCTACCACTTAGGTTAGATTTTTGAATTTAAAAAATACATTGCGTGTACTTGGCACATTTTTTTACCTTTTTTGAAAAAGGTAATTTTGTACTGATATCACCTATTTTGTGGTGTTAAGCAAGGATTTGCAAAACATTTTTATTTTTTATTGTTTAATTATTCACAAAATTAGCAATAACAACAAATACATAAAAATTAATAATATTAGGGCGGCGGTGTGGTCTAGTGGTAAAGCGCCAGACTCGTAATCTGAGGAACCAGGTTCGAGTCCACTAGAGCCATGAATCATGGAAAAGTTTTTTTCCGAAAAAACCGCGTCCCTCCGTGCAAGATAGGCTCTTGTGCGGAGAAAACTGGGCTCCGTCTTTCGGAAAGAGACGTTAAGCCGTTGGTCCAAAGGGTTAAAGTGAGAGGAGAAGGGTAATATTGGTGGTAGATTGCGAACCCTGCGGGGATAGGCAATAAATTACAAATTTACGAATTTACGAATTAATAATATTTAAGTAAAAGTAAATTATACATTTCTCACAAAAATTGAAGGAACACTAAATTTATCTTTAAAAATAGGCAAAGTTCGAGCAGCTGTAACTTTGTTGCCGATAACGAGGTCCACATAGTGCGCTCCATAGTTTTCGGTGTCCAGGTGTATTAATACCTTGAATTCGATGTCCACGTGTTCCAGGTTGCCGATGACGGGTTCCAGATAGTGCGCTCCATAGTTTTTGGTGTCCAGGTGTAATAATACGTTGAATTCGATGTTTAGGTGTTCCACGTTGCCGATGACGAGGTCCACATAGTGCGCTCCGTAGTTTTCGGTGTCTACGTGTATTAATACCTCGAATTCGATATCTACGTGTCCTACATTCAGATTTAAAGTTATTAATACACTTAGACACCAAAAACTACGAAGCGCACTATGTGGACCTCGTTATTGGCAACTCTGGGACACCTAGACATCGAATTCAACGTACAATTACACCTAGACACTGAAAACTACGGAGCGCGCTATCTGGACCTCGTCATCGGCAACCTGGGACACCTAGACATCGAATTCAACGTACGATTACACCTGGACACCGAAAACTATGAAGCGCACTATCTGGATTCCGTCATCGGCAACCTGAGACACGTGGACATCGAGTTTAAGGTAATAATACACGTAGACACCGAAAACTACGAAGCGCACTATGTGGACCTCGTCATCGGCAACCTGGGATACCTAGACATCGAATTCAAGCTTGATTCATAAGAATTGACTTAAAAATTCCCTAGCGACACTTTCTGCCAAAAGCGTAGAAAACCTTTTTTTCCGGCAGCGGTGGTAATACGATGTAAGGATACGAAATTTCTTTCCAGATAAACATGAAGCAATTGACTCAATATATATACCTAATTTACCTAAATATATAGAAATCTTCCTCCTGACCGATAAGTCTATCGACCTAATTTACTAACTAGATCGATCGAAATACGCGCGCGATATCGAAACTGGCGATACTTGCGCCGCCAGCGTCGAAAAAGTAAAAGTGACATTTCTCTGTTATATATGTTACATATATGTTATAACGTCGGAGCGTTAGGAGTATCTTAATAAAAAATTTTGACATTTCGACTTTGCGTCGCAATATCTCCGCTCGTAGGGCACGTAGCGGAATATTATAAAAGAAACCTCCCCCCTAATTGGACCCCAAGCTATCGATCAAGCCTATTAGAACTTGATCCGTTCACTCGTTATCGAGATCTCAACATCTCGGGTACTCGCAACTCGTCGCGTCGCGTAAAAGAGTCACGGTCGGTCTCGCTCCGCGTGTACTTGGCACGAGACACTACCGTGTCTCTTGATATTTATGTATTAATTTTTTTAAATGTATTTATTTATTATGTATCTTATTACATAATATACGAATAGCATGTTTATTTATGTATTAATGTGTTAATATATTTATGTGTATTTAACGTATTTATGTATTTGTTATAATGAATACGTACGAACACACACGCTATCACCATTTTCATCTCTCTCTCTCTCGTCGACGAATTACGCACAATATAAGTTTAATTATTATTTTAAGGCTTACCTCTCTTCCTCTACCTCTCTCTCTCTCTCTCTCTTTCTTTCCTTCTCTTTTTCTGTCTCCTGCTTTACGTCTTGTCCGTCATCTTTAACTTTATCATCTCATCTTATCGCGGAGAAAAATCATTACGAAGAAACATGTTATCACCAACTAATCGTCGACGAGATACACACAATATAAGTTTAATTATTATTTTAAGGCTTATTTGCCTCTCTTTCTATTTTTCTCTCTTTTTCTCTTTTTTTCACTGTCTCTTTCTTTTCCTCTTGTTCATTATCTTTAATTATATATGCAATATATCTAATCGCAAAGAATAAGAAAATCACGAACAAACACGCTATCATCATCTTCATCGTAAACAAGTTGCACACAATATAAGTTTAATTATTATTTTAAGGCTTACCTCCCTCTCATTTTTTCTCTCTCACCCCCTCTCTCTTCCCCTCTCTCTACCCCCCTTTCTCTTTCTTTTTCTCTCTGTTTCCTTTTTTTTCTTTTTCTTTGTCTCTCTCGTCTCTTATTTTTTTCCTTTTATTTTGTTTGTATCTTTATCTATGTCATATCTAATCATGGAAAACAAAAAAAAAATTACGAACCCACACGCTATCACCTGTGTCATCGTCGACGAGTTATGCACAATATATGTTTAATTATTACTTTAAGGCTTTTACTCGTCTCTTCTTTCTCCCTCTCTCTTTTTCTCTTTCCCTTTCTTTCTCTTTTCTTTCTTTATCATTTTTTCTGTCTCCTTTTCCTCTTGTTCATCATCTTTAACTTTGTAATATCTAATCAGAAAGAGTAAAAACTTACGAACAAATACGCTATCATTATCATCTTCATCATAAACGAGTTATGCACAATATAAATTTACGTATTATTTTAAGGCTTATTACCTCTCTCTTTTTATCTCTCACTTTTTCTCTCTGTCTTCTCTTTCTTTTTCTCTACCCTTTTCGACTCTTTTCAATCCAAACACATGATAATCAGAGGGAGCAAGGTCAGGGCTATATGAGGGCTATATGATGATTTAAGATCTGAAATCCTAGGCACCTAGCATCCTAGGCATCCACCGTGCACACAACTTGTGATACTTGAGAATCTCTGTGACAATAGTACGAGATACGTTCTCTAAGAATGTATTTACCCTGCGCGGGAGTTTGAAATGCCTGGGGTATTTGTCTCGTGAAATATGAAATCTCAATTTTTGCTTTGTTATTTTTTAAAACAATTCTTATTTATTTTTCTTCTCTTTTTTCTCTTCTATAAAATATGTACTGTGAAATATGAGAGAAAGAGAATAATAGTATACTATAATTAATATATATAATCTAATATACTAATTAGTTTTTATATATCTTTTAACTTCAACGTGCTAATATGTAATTTATAATAATATCGAAAAAGGATAGCATATTGACTTTGCAAAAATTTAAAATTAGTAGTATCTATTTTTATTTCTTTTTTTTAATATTTACAATTGTACATAAAATTATAATAAATTATAAGTATTACCATATACATTTTATAAAACTATTGTAAAGTTCATAAATTTAATTACCTATGCATCTAACTTTAATATATTTATATATTTTTAGATATTAAAACGTACCTCTTTTATTACGTTCTACCGCTACTGCAAGTTTTACATTTTACACTTAATCATCCATTATATCTTGTTTTTTTCGAAGACAATCAATACTGTAATGCAGATGAATAATATAATATCCATGATGTAGTACATTAAAGTAATTAGCAATACATATATATACATATTGTATAAAGAACCATATACTACGTTGTCTATAAATACACGAACAAACAAACTTCGTTACTTTATAAAATAATATTCAATAAAAATTTGGCACAAGTAAGGCTCAAAAATGCAGAACGTAAACAGTATAACTTAAGCAGTAAGCGGATCGGTCAATTCTTTCATCTTTTGCCCATGTTTATTCACTCTCCTATTCTCTTCCTCTTTCCTTCTTTCTTTTAAACTTTCTTTTTTTCTTCCTTCTTTCGTTATTTTACTCTTTTCTTTTTTTAATCCAAATACTTGAAATCTCATATTATGTCGTAGATCCATCTATGTATAAGATATAACCTTATACAGTATCGTAAAACGTTTGGGGGTGCCAAAGATGGCGGGCTGTGCTCTGACGTGTGACGAGCACAGTCCTGGGTTATTTGGAAGAAATAGATAATTAAAGTGTAAAAGTGGAATGATTATTAGAGGAAATCCTTGTTAGGAACGGTTTACATTGTTTGTGCTAGATTGTTTTAGACAAAAAGCACCTATCCTCCCTCACCCGAGGGAAAATCCAAAACCCCCCCCCGTAAAACGTTTGTATATGTTGTACACAAAACATGTCATAAGCAATGTTAACAGGTGGGAAACAAATACTTCTCACTAAAAATAAAGTATAACACAAAGTATCATTCTTAAAAAATTAAGAATAATAAAAATTAGAAAAAAAGTAAAAACGTTTTATAAAACTTATCTGGAAAATATTCTTGAATACGTTTAAAAGGAAAAGAGAAATATTTGTTGACGTAGCAGTAAATGCTAAAATATTTAAATGTTTAAATGCTTTAAAACAATGCATGAAAAATGTAACGTTGTATAACAACATGACTTTTAAATGACTTTATACAAACTAATCTTTTTATTTAAATTAATTTTGTCTCACAAAAATATAAATACATTTTTAATAATTAATTTAAAGTCTCGAAAAATAAATTTAATAATTAATTGAAAGCTTCAAGAAATCAAAGAGAGAAACTATACATATATAACTCATTATATACGAAATTTTTAATATGTCTATTAATTTTTTGATTACAAAGGTAAATTCTCGACTTCTCTTTCTCTCTCTCTTTTGCTCACTGCTTTATTATAATTGTCTTATCTGTTCTGTATTTTTCTAGTTCTTACTTATTCCAATTTTTTGTTTTTATTTTACTCTTGTTTACTTTATGTACATCCATGTATTTTTCATCATTTGCCTAAAGTCTTGACTCTATGGCATAATAAACAAACTCAAACTCAAACTCTCTCTCTCTCTCTCTCTCTCTCTCTCTCTCTCTCCTCTATCCCTTTCTCCCCCTCTCTTTCTCTCTCTCTGTCTGTCATCTACTTTTTCCCTCTCTTGTTCGTCATCTTTAGCTTTGTCAAACACATCTAATCACGGAGAAAAAAAATTATGAAGAAACACGCTATCACAATATCAATCGTCGACGAGTTACGCACAATATAAGTTTAATTATTATTTGAAGGCTTACCTCTTTCTCTCTTTCTCTTTCTCTGTTTCCTTCTTTTTCTTTTTTCCTCCTTATTTTTCTCTTTCTCTGTCTACTTATTCTGCTCTTGTTAATCATTTTTAACTTTGTAATATTACGCTATCATCATCTTCATCGTAGATGAATTATGCATAATATAAGTCTAATATTATTTTAAGGCTTGCTTTTCTCTCCCTCCCTCTCTCTCTCTCTCTCTTTTTCTTCTTTTTTTCTTTGCCTTTCTCTCTGTCTCTCTCGACTCTTCTTCTTTTTCTCTTATTTGTCATCTTCAACTTTCTCTCTTTCTTTCTCTCTCTCTCTCTCTCTCTCTTTCTTTCTTAAAATTATTGTTTATGTATGCTAGTTCTTACAGATATTTTTATGTCGTTATCTTGCTATTTTGTATCTTTGCCCTTCAGCCTATGCTTGGGCATATTAAATATATATCAAATCAAATATCTCTTTCTTCTTCTTCTTTTTCTTTTCCTTTCTCTCTGTCCCTCTCGACTTTTCTTTTTTTTCTCTTATTTGTCAACCTCAACTTTGTCATATTTAATTACAGAGAACAAAAAAATTACTAACACACACAATTACTAACACAATCACTATCACCATCTTTATTGTCGACGATTTACGCACAATATAAGTTTAATTATTTTTTTAAAACTTACTTTTTTTTCTTTTCCTCCATCTTTCTCTCTTTTTTTCTTTGTTTCTTTTTTTTTCTCTTATTCATCATCTTTAACTTTGTAATATCTAATCACAAAAAATGAAAAAATTACGAACAAACACTCTATCATCATTTTCATCGTAGACGTGTTACGTATAATATAAGTTCAATTATTTATTATTTTAAGGCTTATCTGCCTCTTTTTCTTTTTTCTTTTTCTTTCTATTTTCTTCTTTTCCTCTTGTTCATCATTTTCAACTTTGCGATATCTGATCATGAAGAATACAAAAATTATGAATGAACGCGATATTATCATCTCCATCGTAGACGAGTTACGCACAATATAAGTTTAACTTCTTATTTTATTATTATTATTTTTTTTATTTTAAGGCTTACCTGCCTTTTTTTCTCTCTCTCTCTTTTTCTTTCTCTCTCTTCTTTCTTTTTTTCTCTGTCTTTTTTTCTTTTGTTCATTATTTTTAACTTTGTATAATAATATCTAATCACAAAGAATAAAAAAATTATGAACAAACACGTTATCATCTTCATCGTAAATGAGTTACGCACAATATAAGTTTATAATTATTAGTTTAAGGCTTACCTCTCACTTTTTCTCCCTGTCTCCATCTCTTTCTTTCTCTTTTTTGACACTTTTCAATTTGCACACACTGTCTGCACTGAGCGCACACGTGCGTATATATGCTGTCTCTTTTCAATATTCTCAAACGTCATCGGGTTTCAAGATTGCCGGCCATGCATATATTTCTCTCTCTTTATACATATCTTTATATAACCTTATGTAGTAGTAATTTTACTACTGTTGTGTGCACAAAACATTTATACACAAAACATATTGTTATAGCAACATTTATGAAAACCGTTAATATAACTGAAATAAGAAGATAACACAAAGTATCTTATGTTAAATAATAAAATACTAAAAATTATAATAAAAACATTATATATAATTTATCTAAAAAACTTATCTGAAATTTTTCGATGATAACCGTTCACAGCCGCGCGCTGCGCGCGCGTTATTTAGCTTTTTAAATTTTATACTTTTTATTATAAAACTTAACTTTTAACTACTATTTGATTTTTATTACGTTACACTATTATACTCACACGACAATACGCTAACAGTTCCTCACGGGATGAAGCAAGCTACGGCGCGGCAATCAAACGAGATAACCAATCAGTATCGCGGTAAAAAGGCAACAATAAATTCGACTATCGACTTAACACGCCTTTTTTAAGAGTGGACTAGACATTACAGACGCGCGCGCTTAGCGCGCGCCATTTAGCTTTAACATTATGCTATTACTATTACACTATTAACCCTTGATACACACAACTGTCAAATGATACAATGACAGCTGCAAATGAAGTAATAACTCGAAGTAATAACTCGCACACAACGCATCGAGATAACCAATCGGCATCGCGGAAAATAATTCAAAATAAAAAAAAGAGGCAACAATAATTTCGATACAAACGCAATTCACTCATTGTCAGTTGACACGCCTTTTTTAAAAGTGGACTAGACATTACAGACGCGCGCGCTTCGCGCGCGCCATTTAGCTTTAACATTATGCTATTACTATTATACTATTAACTTCTTGATATACACAACTGTCAAAATATACGATGACAGCTGCAAATGAAGTAAGCGCAGCGAGAGAACCAATCGGCATCGCGGAAAAAAGGCAACAATAATTTCGATACAAACGCAATTCACTCAGTTAACACGCCTTTTTTAAAAGTGGATTACCACAAGCGGTTTCTATTATTTAAATAAAATGCGCATGTTTTTTTTATTTATGTGCATGTGTTGTGACATTTTTGCTTCAAATATTTAATTAATATATATTTCTTATATTTTTTTTACATCTTATACAATTATCAAGCGGTTTCTAGTAAGCGGTTGAAATAAAACACGCTTGCGCAATCTACATCATGGCGGACGTTTGCTACGAAGAACAAAGGCTTCGACACGGAGTGAACCTACTGTTCTTACTTATACTGTGCTTCTGCTCTGGGTATTTTAAAGCATAAACTTTCAGTCGAAGATAGTTTTCTGTCAGGATTTTGTCGATCAATTATTTCTTTTACTGTTTCTTTACTGTTTTTTTAATTGTTTTGACAGCTTTATTCTAGCAAATTGTTCATTCCTTGTCTTCGATCCCGTGTGTTTCGTAAAACGTGATAGAACGTGCGGTCAACATGGCTCACAATTTTACGAATAATGAGATGTGCGGCATGGTTTTTTGGACGATTGCGGGAAACTGCAAGAGTTTACTCGTAGATACCCAGATACTCAGAGCGAAGACAGTCACATCACACATTTTTTCTGAGGCTGGAATCGCGGCTGCGAAAAGATGGCCAATTTAGACCTATTAAGTCTGCAGGTACATATTTATTTATAAGATCTTCTGATAAAATAATTTTAAATATTGTACTTTTATTTTATTCTTTTATTGTTACTTTTATGCCTTGTATAAAACGGCCACCGCGCGTAAATACCGCACGGATATCAGAACAGGTCACTAATGACCTAGTTTACACCAATCACTTGATATGCGTATTAAATAGTAAATAACTTGTAAATACGACTGATTATTGTATGTATATAGGGCTTTAAAATCGGCTCATTTCCATTCCTACAAGGTAACTCTGACTCAAGAGTTGCATGCAAATGATGAACCTCGCAGATTGAAGTATTGTCAGTGGCTCTTTAATGTGAGTGAGGAAAATTATTATTTTTCGAAATACATTCTGTTTTCGGACGAATGTATTTTTCATAATAATGGCAAATGTCACCCGCCGTAACTCGCATTACTGGACCACTGAAAATCCTCACTGGATGCAGCAAGCGCATACACAAGTTAGGTGGTCGGTGAACGTTTGGGCGGGTATTCTCGGAGACCACATCATTGGGCGACATTTTATCGATAGTAGGATCGATGATGACCGATACCGATGATTTCTCAACAATGAACGTTGACTTGTTGGATGAAGTGCCGTTGGAATTACGTGCTATCATGTGGTTCCAGCAGGATGGCCATCTAGCACACACTGCCAGGGCAACAAAAAAATTATTAAAGGAGAAATTCGGTAACCGTTGGATCGGACTTCATGGTCTTCACGTGATGGCCATTGCGTTCACCAGACCTCACACCGTTAGACTTTTTTCTGTGGGGTCATCTTAAAATCTTAAGCAGCAAGTTTACGCAACGCGATCTGCTAGCGATCAAGATCTAAGGAATCGAACTGTACGAGCTTTTTGTGCAATAAGCCCACAGGTCTCGCGCTGAATGCGTCGTGCAATTTTGAAAAAAAAACTACATTTTGTGAGAGAATGGAGGGGGGCCATTTCGAGCACATACTAAGGTAAGAACATGACACTCGTTAATCGAGATCTCAACATCTCGGGTACTCGCAACCCATCGCGTCGCGTAAAAGAGTCACGGTCGGTCTCGCTCCGCGTGTACTTGGCGCGAGACACTACCGTGTCTCTTGATAAATTGGTGATGTGTTGCGCACGGTCACACGTTGATGTAATTTTTTATCCGCGTGCGTTCTTACACGCAATATGATTTCAGTGTATCTGTTTGAACCTTTATACTGAAAAAAGTTTAAAAATGTGGTACAATATGGTTCCAAGCGAAGGTCCACTTTAAGAAACCTAACACGCCATTGGTGGTACCTCAAGGGTGGTGCGGTAGTTCACTGTTATTACTTTTAATTTTTTAAGTTATTACATTTAGATCCATAAAGCATACAGTAGAATATTTCTTGTAGAAAAGTAGAATCGCTTAATTTTTTATAAAAATGAATATTTTTATATTTTTGCCGATTTATATCCAACTCTCTTTTTACGCGCTAAAATGTTCCGCGTAAGCGTTGAAAGAAATCGCCACCAAGTAACTTGATTAAAATATCAATATTTTTAAAAAATTATATAAAAAAAGATATACAGATACAAAAGATTTTCCTTTCTATGCGGTAGATACGTTGCGCGTAGATAAAGAATAATAAGAAATCGCGTTATTAAATAAGATTATATGTAAACAGAAAAATACGTAAAACAGTTGGATATATTAGAAAAGTACGTACATACGATATATGTTATTTGATTAACAGTTTTTAATTTGCCTGTACATCACCTCGGTCTCGTGAGACTCGTCGATCGAAGCGGTCGATTCAAGCTGATGTCATCTATGGATCGTTCGGTTGATTACAGTTGCAGTCGGTAACTCATCTTTTATGGTATTGGTGCATCCATTAAGATTCACCCTATATATGTATATATATATATATATATACACACGATTCTATTTTTTACAAATATACATATATGTATATATGTGTTTATCCTTTGTTGTGCACACTGGGTCTTTTAGACCCCAGCGTATTTTCAAACGCGTTTTTCTAATACGTACAATGCGGATCGGGACCTGTGCTGTTATCTACCTGTAGTCTAGGAGTAACACTTCAAGATCCTATACATAGTTTTGCCCGCCCGGCTTTAGTCTGCTCTTGGTGAGAAGTTGAAAAACGCGTGACTTCATAACAATATAAATATACTTTTTTCAACTCCGCTATAAACTAATATTTTTCCTTGAAAGTGTAGTATTTCAAGAAAGTAATCCCGCAAAAATTATTAAAAAATATTAAAAATTGAATTTTTTATGCATTTTTTAGTAAAAAGTTCATTTTTCGGTTTCTTTAGTTAACATATTATTTATAATTCTTTTATGTTGCAAAATATTAATGAAACCTATTAGACCTTATTTTGGAAGCTTTGAACAATAGCCAACAATTTTGTTTGAGTCAAAATAACGAATTGTATGTCTATAATAAAAACAATTAAGTGACTGGGGTCTAATAGACCCCCTGTGCACAATACGTAATTTTCAAGAGGTGTGCACAACAAAGGTTATATCCGTATAATATAGACAATTGCAATAAAATAACATTAAATGTAATAATAATTATAATATAGAACTACTTAGGTAGCACATACACGTTTCAAAAATAAGCGTTTTTATGAAACGTTTTATAACCGATTTCTAAAAACCTTTCTCATGAGTAAAAATGTACGCGAGCGTTACTTCTGTAGTAACTTACGATAATTCCTCCACGTAAATGCGGTATAAGTAATGTAAATTACCAATTTGCAAAAGAAATTAATTTGTTTTCACAAATTAGAAATTTTTCTCTGTCAAATTATCAATTCTTTAAGTAATCTGTAATTTACATTTACCTAAATATCCCCGTTTAACGCTACAAAAATGCGTGATATAAGTACAAAATTACTTTTTTCAAAAAAGGTAAAAAAAGGCGCCAAGTACACGCAATGTACTTTATAAATTCAAAAATCCTAAGTAGTAGCTTTATTTTTCCTTAACAAAATTATATCATCATTAATTACGTTACCTAGCTTAACCTAAGTGATGTATAAATCTAACCTAAGTGGTAGTAGTTTTAATTTCTCTTTAACAAAATTATTATATCACAAAATTATGTTACCTAACTCAACTTAAGTGATATGTATTTCAAAAAAAGATGTGAAATCTTTAAATTGCGCCAATTGTAAAGAGAATATATGCTTTAAAAAATAATTGTTGTGTAACTACTTTTAAAAAATAAAACCCAATACGTAGTACGTAATCTTTGTTCAAGGGTCTTCCTATTCCAACCCAAGTGGTAATAGCTTCTTAATTCTCCTTAACAAAATTATAATATTACAAAGAATCATTTTTGTTACAGAGGTAACAGTACAAAATAAAAATATTTAATTAAAATAAAATAAATAAATTTTTCTTGTAAAAAAACTTGGCGCTGCTTTTTTACTCCCTTTGCATTCTTTCTTAAATTATGTTTAATGTTTTTTTTATTTAATCAAAAATTTTAGTACTAATGTTTAAATTTTAATGTTTAAATTTCGAAGTCTAGCGGCGCCAAGTTTTTTTACAAAAAAAATTTATTTATTTTTACACTATAACTCAGAATGTCACCAAATTTCGTTGACAACACTGGCACATAAAGACGCATTTACAGTAGGAAAGGCAAGTTTCTACGATAAATTCTAATTGGCAAAAAGCCTAATGTCAAGTTTGCCCTGGTGTCGAGTTTGCTCTGGTGTCGAGTTTGCCCCGGTCTCCCCTACACACAATATACGTCTTATTATTATTATTCTCATTATCACAATTATTTGCATGGTTATAATATGGTGTGGTGTGTTCCCGGTGGCGGTGGATGTTATCATGGGGTCCTTGAATCATCACACCCTCTCTCAATTCAGCCCGCGAGGTAATTGATGCATCACTACCACAAGACTACGTTTCATCACTGCCACAGCCACCGGGAGGGCTCACTACTGCCAGAACACCAAGTACGTCCTGTGCCTTTTTCTATTAATTTTTTCTACGGTATGACGATCGATCAACTCACGTAAACTGTAATTTTATCTGGTTTCCAGAGTGCGACCAAAAATTTGTGAGCACTCTTGACGGACCGCTGAACGGAAGCTTTCACGCACCGACGCTGATCAATCCTGAAGAAGATCCACGACAGTGCGTTTACACATTTCTTGCAGGGCCGCGTCAGCGTGTCGAATTGATTTTTACCTCGTTTGGCCTTCGGGGAAAACCACCAGAGTGAGTCTTTGTCTTCATATTATTTTATCCCGCGAACCTCAATATATTTGGTAGACAATTGTTTTTTTTTTTTTAATAAGTATTTGTAATCATTTGGAAATTATTTAGAGAAATTTGGAAAGCCTTTATACTTTGGAGAGGAGTACACAATTATTAATAATTAATAAAAATTAATTAAGCATATAGTGAGCAGACATATTAATCGATTTTTTTCTTTTTTTTAATAGATTCTAAATGATATGGAAAATTGCTTACAACACATTTTATTATTTGGAAAACAATTTTTATTTATTTATTAATTATTATCTATTAATAATACATAGTCCAGAAGAGAAAGCAGGAACCGTCCCTGACTTACATCATGTATGTATATGTATATACGTGCTCATTTTCTGTTTTTTCTTCAACGTTAATAGTACTTTGTTCACAACAGCAGTATAACAATTACGCATGGTTAAAAATTTTGGAGCAATACAATTTATAACACAAAACCATTCTTTATTTCAAGACATTAATTTCAAATATTGTTTGCGAAATCGCTGAATTTCCCGGCGATGGAAGCGGGATGAGAAGGACGCGCGTGGAAGGTGTTAATTAATTATTCTGGCACTTTTATGTGTAACTCAGAACACTGTCTGAGCCGTCTTTAATCCGTCAAAAATATACATCTGACCTGAGATTTGATGAGCGGCGTATTAATGAGAAGTCTTGTAATGTCTGTGAGCGGGCGAGACAATTGCACTAATTGCCCGTCCTCGTGGTGAGTTGCCCGTGAGCCGGTGTGACACGTGGCGGTCGGCCCTCGCGCCTGTGTGAGTCTGAGTCGTCGTGTTGATGCACCAGATTTGAGCTAGATGAGCAGTCACCTTACACTTGAATAGAGTTTCTGGGCACCTTCGTTCACTTTGATGGGCACGTCAATCGGAAGTAACCCTCAAGCAAGTCAGAGCACTCGTCGCACGTCAGGTCAATGCGCGGCCATTAGTACGACTGTACATATCGCGAGGAAGAAGACGGCGATGAGCGCGCCCGTGCTTGCGCAAACTGCCGCGTCGCTCCGGCCGGTCATGCCCGGTCGATACTGCCATCTGATCGGATGGTGTAACGTGAACGGAATCTCGAACAAATATGTTATGAGGAAACATAAATCTCTATAATGTCATAAATTGCAGTATGTAAATTACAATACATCAATTAATAACTCTAATTTGATTAAAATTCAATATGAAAAAATGTAACAGGATGTTCGTGTTAAATTATTTTTATTAAACAAATATTTTTCTAACTATAGTAAACTGCGCGCCGACAAATCGTCAGACTTGAAACACAATTTTGATTGGCGTAGTAAAATCCCCTCTATGCCCTCTAATTAAATCGTTACAATTTAATTTTTCGCAATAATTTCTTTACAGTTTTTAGATGCTTAGCATAAAAAATTAAATTGTAACGATTTAATTAGGGAGGATAGAGAGAATTTTACTACGCCAATCAAAATTGAGTTTCAAGTCTGACGATTTGTCGGCGCGCAGTTTACTATATATGGTTGGAAAAATATTTGTTTGTAAAAAATAATTAACATGAACATCCTGTTACGGTTTTCCTGGCCCTATTCTTCATATGTAACTTATTTATTTCTCGTTTAATTGTTTAAGAAACATCAGTATTAATAAACAGGTGAAAGGACAGAAAAATGATACAATTATAACTATATTTATGATAGAAAAAGGAAGAATAAAAAAGATATTGAGCACATATGTGTACAAGAATAATTTTTAAATTTCTATGAAGGCAGAAACACATCTTTATTTTCAAATATTTTCTTTTATTTTAACACTTGTAATATTTCAGCCTATTTGCTCTAATTAAATATTAAAAAAAAATCAAATTATGAAATATCTTGTAACTGATTTTCTAAATCATTTAGAATCTATAAAAAAAAGAAAAAATCGGTTAATAGTATTCTGTCCACTATATGCTTAATTAATTTTTATTAATTAATTATCTATTAATTAATAATTATGTACTCTTTTCCAAATTATGAAAATGGCTTTTCTTTCTCCAAATGATTTCCAAATGATTACAAATACTTAAAAAAAAAAAAAGAAAAAAAAATTGTCTACCAAATATATTGAGATATCCCGCGATTACATTGATTCTGATGTGCCGGAATTCGCAGTTCGCCTTATTGTCGCCCGCAGATTGATAATTATATCCGATATATCAAGTCAATTGTTATAGTCCTACGTATACGGTCCTACGTATTCATTATTTTTCTATTTTCCCACTTTCCATTTTTCTCGCTGACTTCTCTTCTCTTTTTTTATACGAGAAAATGTCAAATAGTGAAAAAATAAAACAAGAAGAGAAATGGTAATAGAAAAGAATACGGAAACAGATATACGACAAAAAATACAGAGGTTTGACTATACATTACTTGATTATTTTTTTCATGGTATGGTATTATGGTATTTTCTCATACGTCAATAATAAAAATTTATAATTATTTTTCCTTTTACGAAAACTTTAGTGATTGATACCTGATAAAGGCGCAAGGCAAGGTTTGATATTTTAGAATTACATTATATACTTGAATTTGACAGTTTTTGCATATAAATGTGATGGATTTATATAAGAAACATATATTTAAATATATGTATTGTTTGCACGCATACATTTCCTGATATGTAGTGGATCTGCTGTGGGAGAATTACCTGCGTAAGTGTTAATAAACTTATAGAAAGTTATATTAATTAGTTAACAGCAAGCTATTCAGAAATAAAATTACGTACTTATATTTAATATGTGATATATATTTATGAATTAAAAAAATTTTATTTCCTGGGGTTTCTTCTTCTCTTCTTCTTAGTCGTACACTCTTGACAGAGTGGTCGTGGTTATGTGTGAACTTCTTATATTGATTCCGCCGAGGTTCTTGCAATTTGCCTCCATCTGTCTCTATTTGTGGCACTGCGGGAACATTCTGTGATGGAGCATTTTGTTGCCGATTTTATAAGATCAGTCCATCTCTAGTCGGGGATCGGCCGCGTGGGCGTTTGCCTTCCACTTGGCCTTGTACTACCAGGCGCTGCATGGACTCTTCATTTCGTGTGATGTGTCCGAAGTAATTCAGGACCCGTAGCCGAACTGTCGATGAGAGCCTATGTCGTATGTCAAGCTCTTTTAATATAGAGACGTTGGTACGTCGTTCGGTCCACCTTATCCCCAGGAGGCGTTGCCAGCACCACATTTCTAAAGCGTCTATTTTTTTGTGGTCTTGTCCTGGGGTTTAGATAGTATTATATGTTTATAAAAGAAAAAAGTGTGCAAAATTAGGAATTTGCACATTGCTTTCTCACTATTTTTAAGTGTGCAAATTAAGACTTTGCACATTAATTACTTCATCAACTTCATCTACTTCATCAATTATATTTTGCTTATAAAGCTTCCTCTATGAGGAAGCTTATATTTTATTTGATACATAATATTATATTATATTAGTAGAGGAAAGTCCTCTATTATGAGACAGGATCCTAATATGAGATATGTTAAGCTAAAAGGCCCTATATAGGCCCCATCTGTTGATCCCACCATGAAAAAACCCCGCCATCTCATATTAGGTTGCCTATTTCATAATAGGGGATTTTCCTTTATACTTATAGTATATTAGTATTTATTTATTTTTTTTTTAGTATATTAGTATATAGTATATTAGTAATATTATATTAGTATTTATTAATTTGGTTTCCTCATAGAGCGAAATAGAATGTTGATGAAGCAATGTGTAAATTCTTAATTTGTACACTTAAAAATGGTGAGCGAGCAATGTACAAATTTCTAATTTACACACCTTTTTATTTTTATATAACTTATAAAAATTTTATAGGGTTTATTTTCTTCTAATCAAACAAATTTTGAAAAATTATGGTAAAACTGCAGATTAAGGGCGACCTTACCGATTTCAGTGACCTTGATGTATGTTGTCAAGGTCATGACTCCGAGTGACCTTCAGAAGGTTTTAGCCGTCGCTCGCTATTCGTTAAAAAGTTATTAACAAAAAAAGTTTGGAAAATATAGCAGGTATTTTGAGTATTGGAAGGCATAAAGAACGGTAATTATGCAGTAATAGGGACTACCCTCCGATGACCTTGACCTTTTTTTTGTTGACGGGGGGGAATCCACCCGGATACCCCTCTCTTCCGAGGCGAGAAGGGCGGTTATGTGGGACTCTAACCCACTAAAACCCCCCCGGTGGTCCCTCACGGCGCTACCGTGGGGAGGCTCCGGGAACTTGAGATATCTACCTTGAGCTCCGATGACCTTGACCTTGACATATGTTGTCAAGGTCACCCTCCTGAGTGACCTTCGGAAAAACGCGCTTTAAAAGTATTTAAGTGTTTAAAGCGCGTCAACTAACCTATGTAGGTTAGTGACGCGGTGTTTAAACACATAGGTTAATAGATGCGTTTTAAACACTTAAATACTTTTAAAGCGCGTCATTAACCTACATAGGTTAGTTGACGCGCTTTAAACACTTAAATACTTTTAAAGCGCGCCACGAACCCATGTGACCGCAGGGGGGTGATAAAGAATTACAATAAACTAATAAGTAGGTTTATATATTTCGAGCTTGTATATAATAAAGCGCGTCACACGAACCCATGTGACACCTCGTTTTGCGTGGAAAGTGTATGCGTGAACTATTTCGACATATATATATCAGTCATTTATGCCTTCCAATACTCAACTTTTTTTTGTTAATACTCTATCGATTAAACAAAATTTAGCCCGATATCTCATTTACGAAAGTTATAGCAACCCTGTACGGATATCAAATCCACATACGCACACACGCACACACGCACACACGCACACGCACACACGCACAAAACGCACACGCACGCGCACGCACACGCACACGCACACACACACACACACACACACACACACACACACACACACACACACGGACATTTTGTAAAAATGTGATTTTTTGACGTTTTTTAGAACATTATCTGAACACATTGGCAGAGAAGACTGAAAAAAAATTTTTTTCACAAAAATAAAGCTTTTTCTAAGAGAAAGTAAGAAATTCATATTTTATATAACTAGAACATTACAAGCGCGCGCTACGCGCGCGCCATTTAGCTTCTTTTCTATATCATTACACAAAACAACATTTGCAACGCTATTGCCCTTTAATAATAACACATTAACAAAAATTTAACGGTATATACATAACAACATGACTTTGTACAGAAAAATCTTTATTTTAATTAATTTCATGTTTTTTGCAACGATATAAATACACTTTGAATAATTAATTAAAAACATAAAAATTAGATATGAATTTTCCGTAACATCTATTAATGCTCGTATAATGGTCTTACTTTTCATTATAGCCTTAATTAAAAACCCCCCAAAAAATACGTACAATTTTTATATACAAAATTTTTAACATGCTTCTTATCTCTTTGATTACGAAAGTGATTTCTTAACTCTCCGGCCTCGCCTCTCTCTCTCTCTCTCTCTCTCGTTCTCTGTTTCTTTCTTTTTCTTTCTTTCTTGTCTCGACTTTTTTTCTTTTTCTTTTAGTTGTCATCTTTAATTACGAACACACACACGCTATCACCATTTTCATCGTCGACGAATTACGCACAATATAAGTTTAATTATTATTTTAAGGCTTACCTCTCTTCCTCTCCCTTTCTCTCTCTCTCTCTCTCTCTCTCTCTCTCTCTCTCTCTCTTTCTTTCCTTCTCTTTTTTTGTCTCCTGCTTTACGTCTTGTCCGTCATCTTTAACTTTATCATCACATCTAATCGCGGAGAAAAATCATTACGAAGAAACATGTTATCACCAACTTAAATCGTCGACGAGATACACACAATATAAGTTTAATTATTATTTTAAGGCTTATTTGCCTCTTTTTCCATTTTTCTTTCTTTTTCTCTTTTTTTCACTGTCTCTTTCTCTTCCTCTTGTTCATTATCTTTAATTATATATGCAATATATCTAATCGCAAAGAATAAGAAAATCACGAACAAACACGCTATCATCATCTTCATCGTAAACAAGTTGCACACAATATAAGTTTAATTATTATTTTAAGGCTTACCTCCCTCTCATTTTTTCTCTCTCACCCCCTCTCTTTTCCCCTCTCTCTACCCCCTTTCTCTTTCTTTTTCTTTTTGTTTCCTTTTTTTTCTTTTTGTCTCTCTCGACTCTTATTTTTTCCTTTTGTTTGTATCTTTATCTTTGTCATATCTAATCACGGAAAACAAAACAAAATTACGAACCCACACGCTATCCCCTGTGTCATCGTCGACGAGTTACGCACAATAATATATGTTTAATTATTATTTTAAGGCTTTTACTCGTCTCTTCCTTCTCCCTCTCTCTCTTTCTCTCTCCCCCTCTACTAAAATCTAACTGAGGCTATTCTTAGAATAAACGAGGACATTACTAGCATCACGCTCTGGGCCACATCTAATAAACTGTCTCTTAATCCAAGCAAGACCAAGGCCATGATCATGGGCACCTCCAGATTCATCAGCGGATTGAACTTGGATGAAGTACCTAAAATCTACATTAACTATGCGGCTATTCCTTACTGCGACGTAGTGCAGTACCTGGGTGTCCATATTACGAGCACACTTTCTTGGGAGAAACGTGTTACAAAAACATCAGCCAAAGTCAATGCAACGCTCCATCAGCTAAAGCTCTGCAAACACCTATTACCGCCTCATCTCAGATCACGGCTTATAACTACCCTGATTCTGCCTCTGTTTAATTATTGTTGCGCCGCATTTACTGACATCACTGCCGAACATAACCTTCGTCTTCAAAGGTCTCTGAATACTTGTGTTCGGTTCATCTTCCAGGTAAAACGGGATGAGCACATAACTTCTTTCTATGAGAAACTACAATGGCTCAAGATTAAATCCAGGCGTAAATACTTTGTCGGCTGCCTGACCTTCAAACTCTTGAACCTTGAAATCTCTGATGCGATTTTTCGTAGATTTGAACGTAGATGCGATACAGTATCCCGTGATACCAGGGCATCAGCCGATGCTCTCATCCTGCCGCAATGTCGTATAGAATTTTATAGACGCTCTTTCATCTGCTCAGCTGTCGAATTTTGGAACAATATTCCAACTGGCATATGTCGCGCACCTACCCTTGACGCATTCAAACAAAAATTGTACGACTATCTGCTTAGTAATAATGCCTGACGTCTTTTGCTATACCTTGTTATATGTATGCATACTATTCTTAATTGCTTTTCTATCTATAAAATATTTGTTATAATTTTTATACATACTATTCTTAATTTACTTTTATATCTTCTATACAACATTTGTTACAATTTGTATGTGATGGCAACTTTTTTTCTCTTTGTATAAGTTCTTTACGCTTGAGGGGACATTGTCCCAGAGCGTATAATAAATAGTGATTTCTCTCTCTCTCTCTCTCTCTCTCTTTCTCTTTTTCTCTCTTTATCTCTCTCTTTCTCTGTCTCCTTCTTTTCCTTTTGTTCATCATCTTTAACTTTGTAATATCTGATCAGAAAGAGTAAAAAATTACGAACAAATACGCTATCATCATTTTCATCGTAAACAAGTTATGCACAATATAAGTTTAATTATTATTTTAAGGCTTATTACCTCTCTCTTTTTATCTCTCACTTTTTCTCTCTGTCTTCTCTTTCTTTCTTTCTACCTTTTTCGACTCTTTTCAATCCAAACACATGATAATCAGAGGGAGCAAGGTCAGGGCTATATGAGGGCTATATGATGATTTAAGATCTGAAATCCTAGGCACCTAGCATCCTAGGCATCCACCGTGCACACAACTTGTGATACTTGAGAATCTCTGTGACAATAGTACGAGATACGTTCTCTAAGAATGTATTTACCCTGCGCGGGAGTTTGAAATGCCTGGGGTATTTGTCTCGTGAAATATGAAATCTCAATTTTTGCTTTGTTATTTTTTAAAACAATTCTTATTTATTTTTCTTGTCTTTTTTCTCTTCTATAAAATATGTACTGTGAAATATGAGAGAGAGAATAATAGTATACTATAATTAATATATATAATCTAATATACTAATTAGTTTTTATATATCTTTTAACTTCAACGTGCTAATATGTAATTTATAATAATATCGAAAAAGGATAGCATATTGACTTTGCAAAAATTTAAAATTAGTAATATCTATTTTTAATTCTTCTTTTTTAATATTTACAATTGTACATAAAATTATAATCAATTATAAGTATTACCATATACATTTTATAAAACTATTGTAAAGTTCGTAAATTTAATTACCTATGCATCTAACTTTAATATATTTAAATATATTTTAAGATATTAAAACGTACCTTTTTTATTACGTTCTACCGCTACTGCAAGTTTTACCTTTTACACTTAATCATCCATTATATCTTGGTCTTTTCGAAGACAATCAATACTGTAATGCAGATGAATAATATAATATCCATGATGTAGTACATTAAAGTAATTAGCAATACATATATATACATATCGTAAAGAACCATATACTTATTTGTCTGTAAATACACGAACAAACAAACTTCGTTACTTTATAAAATAATATTCAATAAAAATTTGGCACAAGTAAGGCTCACACAGAAAAATACAGAACGTAGACAGTATAACTTAAGCAGTAAGCGGATCTCTCTCTCTCTTTTTCTTCTTCTTCTTTTCCTTTCTTTTTGTCTCTCTCGACTCTTCTTCTTTTTCTCTTATTTGTCATCTTCAACTTTCTCTCTCTTTCTCTCTCTCTTTCTCTCTCTCTCTCTCTCTCTCTCTCTCTCTCTCTCTCTCTCTCTCTCTCCAAATATCTCTCTCTTCTTCTTCTTCTTATTTTCCTTTCTCTCTGTTTCTCTCGACTTTTATTTTTTTTCTCTTATTTGTCAACCTCAACTTTGTCATATCTAATTACAGAGAACAAAAAAATTACTAACACACACAATTACTAACACAATCACTATCACCATCTTTATCGTCGACGATTTACGCACAATATAAGTTTAATTATTTTTTTAAAACTTACTTTTTTCTCTTTTCCTCTATCTTTTTTTTTTGTTTCCTTTTTTTTCTCTTGTTCATCATCTTTAACTTTGTAATATCTAATCACAAAGAATGAAAAAATTACGAACGAACACTCTATCATCATCTTCATCGTAGACGTGTTACGTATAATATAAGTTCAATTATTTATTATTTTCAGGCTTACCTGCCTCTTTTTCTTTTTTCTCTTTCTTTCTATTTTCCTCTTTTCCTCTTGTTCATCATTTTCAACTTTGCGATATCTAATCATGAAGAATAAAAATCGCTTTTTCTTTTTCTCTCTTATATCTCTTTGTCTTTCTGTCTCTCGTGCTTTTGCTGAAAATGCGAACCAACAAAAGTTGCTGCTACGAGTCGCGACTCTTATTAGAGGGACTCTAATGGCATACTACTTGTCGATCGGCAGTACAAGAGCGCGAAGTATGTCCTCCCTCACAATTGTAACAAAACATTTTATTCGGATCCGGAGCAAACCTTGCCTCACTTGTTTTGGGTTTTGTTCTAAAGAAGTGTTTGTCGAAGTTTTATTATCTTTTTTGAACTGAGTGAGATTTCGTTCGAGTCGCTGTCTCGTCAGAGTTTTAGATTATTTGATGAATCTACTGCTTTTTTATTAGTACGTGCGGTTGACTGTTGCATAGCGCACAAGTCAGTTAGGTCGTCGTTGTCTCTTTTTTTATCCATTTGAATACTCTCACCGTCCCTTGTATCTTCCTGTAAGTACGCTAATTCGCTTTTCATGGACTTGCCTCGCGGTTCTTTTTGGTCATCGAGTGATCTACGATAGAGATAACTCCTACGCTAGAGAGCGACACACTTCATCAGATCTCCAGCATTCCGCTATTCCGGACGAAAGTCTATTCTACGAATCCTAGGGCGACACACCAACGAGGTTTGGAGCTCCGAGTCTCGACTGAGGGCTCTCGCTGCCGCCGCCCCGGGGCCCCGGAAATCATCTGCTATACACTACGCGTTCCCGCACGCGTTAAAATATATTGTAATACCGCGTTCATTATCGAGTGCATAAGCACTACCTGTAATCTACCGAGTCCGTCTGTTAGCGTAATGCCGCGTCCGTTATCGAGTGCACAAGCACTACCTGTAATATACCGAGTCCATCTATTAGTGTAATACCGCGTCCATTATCGAGTGCACAAGCACTACCTGTAATATACGAGTCCGTCTATTATCGTAATGCCGCGTCCGTTATCGAGTGCACAAGCACTACCTGGTAATATACCGAGTCCGTCTATTATTGTAATACCGCGTTCATTATCGAGTGCACCGGCACTACCGGTAACATACCGAGTCTGTCGAATTCGCTATCGAGCGAGTGCGCAAGCACCACCTATAATATACCGAGTTACCCCTTCGCTGTATATATCGCGTTCCGCCCGTTCTGGCGCTATCAAGAGACACGGTACACGGAAAGACTGGCGCCCGACAAAACAATGGGCTGCGAAGCATGCATAAACACGTTGCTGCGGCGACCACCGGATGGCGCGTCTATACCATCGAACGTAAATCGCGTCTCTATTGCCAACTGTTTTCGTGGTCGAGACACGTGTTTTCTCAAGTCACGTTAGCACGGCGTTTTCGAGTCTCGAGTGGGCAAGCAACGAGTTCGGACGTGTTTCGCGGACGACACGTTTTAACGTGTTCGGACGTGTTTTGTCCGGACGGAAATTTTTTTGAAGTATTGCGACTGTTACTGTCTGCATTGTTATTTCTTAATATATCGAGTCTGAAATACAGCATTAGAATTGTATAATGGCCGACGCAACATCCGAAAAGGAACGCATGTGCCAATAACCAGGAAAGAAGAAGAAGAAGCACGGCGTTTTCCGCTGCAAATTGCCCGGTGTTTTCCGCGTCACGCGATTGTGGAATTGTTGAAGAGTGCGTATGGCCCGGTGCGGTTTTCGTCGGCTCTATATGGTTGGCGACATTATACTGAGTATCTTATTTGACTAATTCAGAATTAACGTTCTAATTTGCACAAGAAATCATCGGGTTATTTTGCACGGGAAATCGCCGTGCAAAGTTAGCGCGGCAGATCGACGTGCAAGATTGAGCGAGAGAAGTCGGGTTGCACACAGCCTTTTACGTTGCGCGCGCAACGTGTTTATGTGTGCTTCGCAGCCCATTGTTTTGTCGGGCGCCGGTCTTTCCGTGTAGTGTCTCGTGCCAAGTACACGCGGAGCGAGACCGACCGTGACTCTTTTACGCGACGCGACGTTGCGAGTACCCGAGATGTTGAGATCTCGATAACGAGTGAACGGATCAAGTTCTAAGTAGGCTTGATCGATAGCTTGGGGTTCAATTAGGGGGGGGGGGTTTCTCTTATAATATTCCGCTACGTGCCCTACAAGCGGAGATATTGCGACGCAAAGTCCAAATGTAAAAATTTATTTTTAAGATACTTCTTTTCCTAACGCCGACGTCTTATGACATATATATATAATCAGAAATGTCACTTTCACTTTTTCGACGCTGGCGGCGCAGGTATCGCCAGTTTCGATATCGCGCGCGTATTTCGAACGATCTAGTAGGTAAATCAAAGGTCGATAGACTTATCGGTCAGGAGGAAGATTTCTATTTAGGTAATTTAGGTATATATATAATATATATTGATTCTTATGAATCAAGCTTGAATTCGATGTCTAGGTATCCCAGGTTGCCGATGACGAGGTACAGATAGTGCGCTTCATAGTTTTCGGTGTCCAGGTGTAATCGTACGTTGAATTTGATGTCTAGGTGTCCCAGGTTGCCGATGACGAGGTCCACATAGTGCGCTCCGTAGTTTTTGGTGTCTACGTGTATTAATACCTTGAATTCGATGTCTAGGTGTTTCAGGTTGCCGATGACGAGGTCCACATAGTGCGCTCTGTAGTTTTCGGTGTCTACGTGTATTAATACCTTGAAATTGATGTCTAGGTGTCCCAGGTTGCTGATGACGAGGTCCAGATAGCGCGCTCCGTAGTTTTCGGTGTCTAGGTGTAATAATATCTCGAATTCGATGTCTACGTGTCCCAGGTTGCCGATGACGAGGTTTACATAGTGCGCTTCGTAGTTTTTGGTGTCTAGGTGTATTAATAACTTTAAATCTGAATGTAGGACACGTAGATATCGAATTCGAGGTATTAATACACGTAGACACCAAAAACTACGGAGCGCACTATGTGGACCTCGTCATCGACAACGTGGAACACCTAGACATTGAATTCAAGGTATTATTACACCTGGACACCGAAAACTATGGAGCGCACTATCTGGAACCCGTCATCAGCAATCTGAAACACGTGGACATCAAATTTAAGGTGTTAATACACCTGGACACCGAAAACTATGGAGCGCACTATGTGAACCTCGTTATCGGCAACCTGGGACATCTAGACATCGAATTCAAGTTTGATTTAAAAAAATCGACTTAAAAATTCCCTAGCGGCAGAATTAAAATTATGTCTAGACATAATAAAAATTGGACGAATAATAGTAACCTTTCGAAAGTAGAGGTTTTAAGCGGGGAGCACACACTTCTGCACAATGCATAATGCGTAAGCATAAGAAAATTGATTGGTCCATACACATGTGTATAAGGAAATAGACCAATCAGTTTTCTTATGCTTACACATTATGCGTTATGCAGAAGTGTGTGCTCCCAGCTTTAAGCTTGAAATTTAAAATTTATTCATTTTTAACAAAGTTACAGTTGCTCGAATTTTGCCTATTTTTAAAGATAGTGTTCCTTCATTTTTTGTGAGAAATGTATAATTTACTTTTACTTATACTTAAATATTATTAATTTTTATGTATTTGTTGTTATTGCTAATTTTGGAAATAATTAAAAAATAAAAAATAAAAATGTTTTGCAGTCTTTTTGCTTAACACTACAAAATAGGTGATATCAGTACAAAATTACCTTTTTCAAAAAAGGTAAAAAAAAGTGCCAAGTACACGCAATGTATTTTGTAAATTCAAAAATCTAACCTAAGTGGTAGCTTTATTATATATCTTTTTCACAAAATTATATTATCTAACTTAACTCAAGTGACATGTATTTTAAAAAACAGATGTGAAATCTTTAATTTCTTCTTCACAAAATTATATTACCTAACTTAACTCAAGTGACATGTATCTAACCTAAGTGGTAGCAATATACATATTCTCTTTACAATTGGCACAATTTAATTTAAAGATTTCACATCTTTTTTTAAAATACATGTCACTTGAGTTAAGTTAGGTAATATAATTTTGTGAAAAAGATATATAAAGCTACCATTTATTTATTGACTACCGCGCTAACGTTACTCTCTGTGTATATATTAAACTAAATATACCACTGTATGTACAACCTAAATTGATTATTGTCTTTGGGCCTTTCATCGAACTTCTGATCCATCCGGCCAGCCAGTCCGCGGTCGATACTAAAGTCAGGCCGTTACAAAGTTGGGCAAATTTTTGACGTAAATTGTTGTTGCGATAATTTTGTTGCCCAGTGTAGACAGTACACATGTAAGTGGAGGAGGGATTACCGTCCCTTTCCCGCAAATAGCAGAATTGTAATAAATTCGTACTTATTTGTAACAAATTCAAATTTACATGTACGCAGAAATATGAATCTGACACGTAAAAATCACGCAATATACTCTTTTTTAGCTGTGTCCATGAATATATGGATATATATTCGGAAATACGATCAGAGAACACGACTAAGTTAATAGAGACACCGTTTGGTGGACGATTCTGTGGACCAATTCCACCACGTAGACGGGTTTCTCTGTATCAAGGAATTGCTCTCAGTTTCTTCACCGATAAGAATATCACGCATCCGAACATTTTCAGCGGTATTTACAGATTTATTAACGCCTGTAAGTCTTTATACTATTTTTAAGACATTTCATTGATAATGTGTCTGTATTAAATATTTGCAGTCGAATTTCCGTATTCGCAACATATTAAAATTGAACGATATCTTTTGCTTTGCTTTTATTTCCAATTCAATGGCATATGCGCAGCATGAAAATGATTATAGGTACATAGGGTAGACCAGGATTAAAATTGCTGTCTTTTTTTAATAACTTTTTATAAACAAACTGTAAGTATAAATGCCGCAAAAATTTTTAAAAAATTGCATGTTGTATACAGTTATATTCTATTTTAATTTGAACAGTTAAATATCTCGATATCATGTGGTTTTAGAAAAAAATGTTTCAGACAAAAGTTGGTTTCAAGGAGAACATAATAAAAGATGGTGGCAATGACTTAATCTTGGATAGTCGTTTGAAGGTCACATGAAGGTCACTGTGACAACTTCAATAGCCACAAGGTTATTCTTCACTTCAAAAGCCACGGGATTTTCTTTCGTACGCCACGTGGTTATTTTTGCCTACGACCGTGGGACAGCTTTAAGTCACTCTGACCACGCGTTTGACAGACCACGCGTTCCTTCGCAAGCGAAATCTTCGAAGAGTCTCTGATAGATGGAAGTGATTCTTGCATTTAAAATGCAACCACGAAGTGGATATTAAGAGAACCGAATTCGGCAAAAATCGAGCAAGACGAATTGAGCTATAGGGTGACCAAAGGTTTCAATCTTTCAACGTTCCGCTCTTGCCGTAACCAGATTCCTTTTCGCTTCGACGAGGAAGGAATCACTAAGAGGTACCAGACCCACCAGACTCGCCCACTTCTGCTGCACCTCTCGCAGTTAAGCGGAGGAAGGTTGCGCCAGACGCAGCTCCAAGACAAGCTGTCCAGCCTCCTAGCGCTAGTTATCCAGCTTTCGGCGCTCAGTCGCTGTCCTCTGGTGCTAGATGCCTAGCCTCTGGCGCTAGGTGCCCAGTCTCCGACTCTAAGCCAACTCCGGGCGCTAGTCGTCCTTCCTTTAGCTCTAAGCTAACGCTTGGCGCTAGTCGCCTTTTCTTCGGCTCTCTGTCGACTTCTGGTGCTAATCGCTCAGCCTCTAGCACTCAGCTACCGACTTCGGGTGTTGGTCGATAAAATCGGAACTTTTCACCAATTATCGACGCTAATTATCAGTACCAATCAATACCAATTATCGCCCAGCCTCGAGAGAACGAACACTTCCCTTTTGGGCCCTTTTAAATCGAGACTACAACGCCGAGCTCCGGAGGGTTTACTCCGCCGAATCCGTGGGTAATTCCGCTACTTATTTCTCCACTCCTTTTCTCTCCTGTCAGAAGAGTTACCGAGGAAACTCAAACAGTTGGAACGCAACTCAAGAAAAAACCGGAGCATTGCGACGCAGACCAAACGCCGAGGCGGCAGAAGTAATAAATAATTTTGTTAAGCAAGATTCCAAAGATGAAATGTATTCATAGAATTAATAAAACGTTATTATGAGTTAAATATCTTATAAATAGCAATTTATTAAAGAAAAGTAAGCGTTTTCCTCGGTTTTCCAAAGTTACCTCCAATTTCTTAAATAGAACCTCCTATTTATCATTGCATATTTTTGTAGCCCTTATTGTCGAAACATTTTCAAAACATCATAATAAAGCTCTCTTTCGTTAAGAATTTCCTGAGATGTTTTAAACTTTATCATTATATTAATATTATTAGGATTCCCCCGTTAGCCCTCGGCGGGGGAGCAGGTGGAAAGTTCGGAAAGAAGAAATAGGGTCGAAAACAGAGTTGTGTGAAAGGGTGGAGGTACAGGATTAAAGGAGGGTGTGAAGAAAGTGGAGAGGAAGCGGTGGAATTGGAGGTGAGGATAGAATCGAGGTGAAGCGGCCAGAAATCGAGGGAGAAGAGGAGAGTTGAAAGTGAGGTTAGGATGACGCGGCGAGAGAAGCAGGAAGAGAAGGGGGCAGAGACGGAAGAGGAGAGAGAATCGAGAGAGGGAGGTGGCAAGGAGCAGGGTCTAACCGGTCGGAGTGGTGACGCGTGGCACGTTGGTTGGCTGGCGAGAAGAACGGTAGGTAAATATGCAGAATTTGGGCTTCCTCACCGATTTCGTTTAACTTAGGCTTAAACGACGCGTTTTTGCGTGAAACGACCGAATCTGGCAGAAAAAAGCGTCGCTCTGCCCCGCGACGCGAGATATTAATCGTTAAAGTTGACAGGAATCAGGTTATGATTCCTGTCATACCGACGAAATGCAGCGACTACGACCATGTCCTGTGGCCACACGCGCATGCTCAGTGGCCGCACGCGCATGCAGCAGATCACGTGACAACTGTTTGGTTGGTAAGTCAGAAGTGTAACATAATTCGAAATGATAGTCTTTCGGCGTATAAATTAGTGACGCTTTAAAAGTATTTTAAAGCGCGTCAACTAACTTATGTAGGTTAGTGACGCGCTTTAAAAGTATTTAACTGCAGTTTAATGATTTTCATTAAAGCAGGGCACACACACACACGTGTGTATGTCCTGCTTTATAGAAGTTGTGATTTTCGTTAAAGCAGGGCACACACACGTGTGTATGTCCTGCTTTATAGAAGTTGTGATTTTCGTTAAAGCAGGGCACACACACGTGTGTATGTCCTGCTTTATAGAAGTTGTGATTTTCGTTAAAGCAGGGCACACACACGTGTGTATGTCCTGCTTTATAGAAGTTGTGATTTTCGTTAAAGCAGGGCACACACACGTGTGTATGTCCCCGTGGTTGAAAGCGTGGAACTCGCTTTACAACTTAAAGTACATGCTAAGTTGTAAAGCGAAATTATAAAGTACATGCATGGGGGGGGGGGTGCAAAGGAGCAAAGCCCTCCCGCTCACGTGCGCTCACGCATGTAAACCCCCCTGCACTTCTCCGTGCATGTACTTTGATATATTATGTAAGATATATTCATCATTGAAAGCTAACAATAAGTGATATGCATTATATAAGTATACGTTTCAAATTCGCGCACTTTTGCATGCGCGTGCGGCCACTGAGCATGCGCATATGGCCACAGGGCATGTTCGTAGTCGCTACAGCTCGTCGGTATGACAGGAATCATAACCTGATTACGGTCAACTTTAACGATTAATATCTCGCGTCGCGGGGCAGAGCGACGCTTTTCTTTCATTTCGCCTCGTTTAAGCCTAAGTTGAACGAAATCGGTGAGGAAGCCCAAATTCTGCATATTTACCCAACGGTGGAAGCAGACATCACTGGCGGTCCGGCCCGGAGCGGGGTGCCGGCTGCCTCAAAAGGGTAGGTTGGCACCATTGCAAGGCGGCGCGACTGGCGGCGGAATTAGCGTGCGGAGCGGGCTGGTAAGGAAGAGAGAGGGGATACCGGTGAAGGAGGAGATGGCGCGAGAGAAGATGGGCGAACGCGCAACGCGCATCAGCGCGCCAACGATAGAGGATCGAGGTAGGAGATTGAGAGATCGAAAGAGGCGGGGTCGACGGAGCGTAGCGAGCGCGCGGCGAGGCACGTGGTGACAGTAGAGAGAGGAGAAAGTGTGTAAAGGCTGCGAGAAAAGCAGGAAAGCAGTGAAGCAATAAAGAGGGTAAAGAAAAGCGAAAGAAAGGAAGAAAAGGAGTGGGCAGGTGAAAGGTGAAGAAGTAAGTGAGGGAGAAGGAGGAGTGAGATAGGAGGCGCGCACACACACGGACACGCAGGGGGGTTAGAAGGGTCTGGGAGAGAAGCGGGGAGGGAGGGAGAGAGGTGCTGATAGTGGAGTGGGAGGAGAAGGAGGGAGCGGAGCTGTTAGGAGGGTGTGGGGTATTTAGGCAGAGGAGGGGGATAGGGGTGGACGAGGACCTGACCATATGAGTTACAGCGAGGACCTAAAGTGCCGAGAATTAATTGTAGGAAGAGGGTGAAAGAAGGTAGAAGAGCGGACGGAGGGCGGAAGCAGAGAGTCAATAGAATTTGGGTGGAAGGAGATTGTGTGGAACGAGGATAAGGGGAAACGGGAGGAAAAGTAAGGGTAGGGGGGTCGGGGGTCGAAGAAGGGGAGAGAGGAGAGGGAGGCGAAGGGAAAAGGGAGGAGGTTACCCCTGTGTTACAGAGGCGTGAGCGGTGAGGAGGCGGAGAGCTGAGGAGTTGAAGCACGGAAAGAGGGCACCAACGGAAGTCCAACGAAAGAAGCGGCCAAAAGGAGGAAAAGGAGAGGCAGAGTCCGAAAGGGTGGGAGGTACCAGGATGTAAAGGGTCGCACGCGGCCAGGTCGGGTATAAGTGGATTGGTATTTGTAAGAGGTTTGGGATCGTTCCTCACAAAGACGTCTTGTAAACCCTGCGGGGATATACAATAAACTCATACATACATATTAATATTATTGTTCGATTCCTTTCATTATCCTACGTATAAAGGTATCAAGGTAAAGTCATCGAAAAGTGATTACTTTACGATATATTTTATATTTTACATAAAAAATATCATGACAAAATTTAAAATATCTAAGAAAATTCTTAACAAAAGGAGCTTTATTATTATTTTGAAAAGCTTTTAAGGTAAGCTACAAGAGTATGCAATGGAAAATGGAGTTTTATTTAAGAAATAAAAGGTGACTTTCACGTGACCTTCAAACGACTATCCAAGATCGAATCGTTGCCACCATTATTATGTCTCCCTTGAAACCATACAACTTCTGTCAGAAACATTATTTTCTACAACTACGTAATATCATAATATTTGACTGTTAAAATTAAAATAGAACACCTTGTATATTAAAAATATTTTTAACACAACATTGTACCTATATATTAAAAATATTTTTAATACAACATTGTATTATAGTATATTAAAAATATTTTTAATACAAAATTGTAATTTATTTTTGTATACTGAATAAAAAATATGAGTTATAGTTAAAATTTATTTTAATAAATTGTTAAAAAGATGTTTATTATACATTTCGGTATATTTTTGTAGTCAGAAAATTGTAAAAAAGACCAAAGAATTATTTACATAAATGTAACAAAACTAATAGGCATTATTTTCAGAATTTATTAAAATATACAACTTTTTTAAATTAATCTTGTAATTATTTTATTTATATTTATTTTTATATATTTCTGGATTTTTTGTACTCAAAGTAATATTACCGTTGGTCTTAATTTAAGCTATTACAATGCAATGACAATAGTATATTGTGCACCAAGGGGCAAACGTAGCGTTTTTCAGATGAGTGTGAAGTTTGCCGCCCGAGCCGAAGGCGAGGGCAGCAAATCACACGAGTCTGAAAAAGCTTTTGCCCCGAGGTGCACACGATATTTTTCACAATATCTTTACGGAAAGTTTGACCTCCATGCCTAGAGAGAGGCGAGAGTGGCCATTTTACGCCAGGACGGCATAGCGGGACGAAAGTAACCACTTTCCTCCCTAGGGCGGAAAGTGATCACTTTTGTCCCGCTAAACAGGGAGGAAAGTGGTTACTTTCGTCCCGCTAACGCCGTCCTGGCGTGAAATTGGTCACTTTCGCCCCTCTCTACAAGCATGGAAAGTCGAACTTTCCGTGGAGGTGTTGTAAAAAATATTTATATAGCTCCGTTTCAAAAAATATCGATGACCTTGTAATCTAAAAAAATATGACTTTAAAAAATTTTATCGCTTATCACATTATTTGCCTTTTAAAACAAGTAACATCTTTCTGTGACATTTTTTGCATTATTACATGAGTGAGATATTTAAGACGTTCAAGTTATGTAAGGTATTTGTATACCGTGAGTATACCAAAAGTTCTGGAACGGCCAATTATCTCAGAAAGTATTGGTTTATTGGAGATAATTGACCGTTCCGGAACTTTTGGTACTCACGGTAGAGATATATTAAACGAGAAAGATATATTTATTTAGATAACAATTTACTCCATGTAACAGTCGTGCCAATTTTGATCACTCTCATTTTTTGTATTTTATCTTTTATATTCTATCACTAGTGAAAATGGAAAAAAGAATATCAAGAACATTTTATCCTTACCGATATCTGACAACACTATGTTCATTCGTGCGATCAAGCATAGTGTATGATAAAAAATGAAAAAAATTTTCTTCGCCAGTGGATAAATAACAGTAATGAGACTTCTTTGACTATAACTGGCAAATTTCATTAATAAGTCAGCACGAGTACGACTCTAATTCGAGTCCTTTTCAAGTGTATATGCTACAGTTAAAACCCGAAATCCGTCAAAACCCGAATTTACTGGTAAATTCTAGTTTTAACTAAGCCAGCTTGGCAATTCGCGTTCTAACTGAAATAATTTAGTCAAAACTAGAATTGACCGAGTGCTTTAGTATATTCGCGTTCTAACTGAAAAAATTTAATTAAAACTAGAATTAACCGACTGCTTTAGTAAATTCGCGGTCTAAAGTGTTTCTCTTACAGTCAAAACGCGAAATCGCTTAATCGGCAATGCTATACATACATGTGTTACACCCAAACACCGAAATCGCTCAGTGAGCGAAAAAAACATCCACAACGCGATGTGTGCATTTGAGAAACGTCCACGACGCGTTCTGCATAACTTGCATGTACTTTAAGTTATAAAGCGAGGTCCACGCTGCCTATCGGCGGAGGTAGGTGCGGGAGGGGGGGTCGAAGGCCCCCCTTGCACCCCCCCCCGCGCGCGTGTGTGTGTGTGTGAGTGACGCGCTTTAAAAGTATTTAAGTGTTTAAAGCGCGTCCACTAACCCATGTAGGTTAGTGACGCGCTTTAAAAGTATTTAACTGTTTAAAGAGCATCACTAGCTTACGTAGGTTAGTTGACGCGCTTTAAACACTTAAATACTTTTAAAGCGCGTCACTCACACACACACACACACACGCGCGGGGGGGTGGTACAAGGGGGGGGCCTTCGCCCCCCCCCTCGCGCACCCTCCTTCGTCAGTAGGCAGCGTAGACCTCGCTTTATAACTTACAGTACATGCAAGTTATGCAAAACGCGTCGTGGACGTTTCTCAAATGCACATATCGCGTTGTGGATGATCAGCACCGTCCACAACGCGTCATGGACCTTTTTCAAATGCATACATCGCGTTGTGGACGATCAGCACCGTCCATAACTGTACTGACTTGCACGACTGCACGTATTAGACAATTGACAAGCGCGCCGGCGACATATTAGAACGCGAATTAACTAAGAGCAATCAGTCAGTTCTAGTTTTAACTAAATTATTTTAGTTAAAACGCGAATTTACTAAAGCGGTCAGTTAATTCTAGTTTTAACTGAATTATTTCAGTTAAAACGCGAATGTACTAAAGCATTCGGTCAATTCTAGTTTTAACTAAATTCTTTCAGTTAGTACGCGAATTACCGAAAGGGCTTAGTTAAAACTAGAATTTACCAGTAAATTCGGGTTTTGACGATGTTGTGTATCGGGAAAGAGACAAGGACTCCAGCACTTCAGTATTTCTACCTCGGTTTATTTCTACTCGCAATACAAAATATACGCTCTGTGCTGTCGGACGGACGAAACGGAAGAGAGAGATTCACCGTGAGGCAACGACTATATATATATAGATATTCGCTAGCGCTCGCGTTCTTGGGCCCTCTACTTCCCGTATAGGCGGAAACGAAAACAATATGGCGCGAACCTATGAACTACATAACACCTCTCCCCTCGTGAAGGAAAACTACTTTCTACCTAAACTTCGTATAGAAATCCGCGAATCTCGCTGGTACTCTTCTGTTTCGATTTGACGGCTCTCTTTGGATTCGCCCTTCCAGAGGTGGTTGCACTACCCTTGGTTCTTGCTCTTGTGCCACTTCTTCGTTTTGCACATTATTGCCCGAGTTCCCTGAGTCATTTAATGGCTCCGGTTCTTCTGGATTATCTTCAGCTTCCTCATCAGGTGGTTTCTCACCGTATGGATCTCCACCTGAGTGCCCGTCTTGACTTGTCTTCTCATCATCTCCTGTCTTGCGAATTTGGTCTATGTGCCGCTCCCAGATCCGACCATCATCTAACGCGATCGTATAATGTAACTTTCCGGTACGACGAATGACTTTACCAAAACGCCATTTAACTCTATTCCTGTAGTCTCTACATTGTACTCTCTCTCCCACCTCAAATATTCTACATGTCTTAAACGTATTTGTATTTGTACATTTCTTTGGCTCGTCCGGTAAACATACCGTTAAGTTTGTACGCATTCTTCCTTTAAAAATTCGATCGCATGGAGCTACGCCCGTAATACAATGAGGAGTTACTCGATATTGTACTAAAAAGTCTTGTACCGCATCTTCTAACGTTAGTCCCTTATTTCTAGGATCCGCAAACATCTTTCGCAAAGAGTTTTTCACTGTTTGCACGAACCTTTCTGCCAATCCGTTTGTTGACGGATGATACGGAGCAGTAAATTTTGGTGTAATTCCTTTTGATTTCAAAAATTGTAAAAATTCCGTGGAACGGAAATTGCTACCGTTATCCATTACCATTATTTTTGGATAACCAAAGTTGGTGAAAATTTCTTTGCATTCGTTAATCGTGGTTTTCGCGGTAATATTTTTAACTATCCGAACAAAAGGCCACTTCGAATATGCATCCATAACTACGAAAAAGTAATGGTTCATAAATGGTCCCGCATAGTCCACATGTACACGTTCGAAGGGGACTTCTGCTGGCTCCCACTCATGTACTTCGACCTTCGGTGGGTCGTTACGCACTTCGTTACATGTATTACAATTACTTGCTAATCTCTCAATTGCTTTGTCCACGCTAGGCCACCAGAAAGCATTCCTCGCTAATGCCTTCATCCTCACTACGCCAAAATGGCTTTTATGTAATTCTTGCAGGAAACGCTGTCGTAACTGATTGGGGACTACGACTTTCCCATTACAAAGGAGGACACCTTGTTGAATACTAAAAGCTGCTTGGTTTATATTAAATCGTAATTTTACCGGTATTTCATTTTTTTCATGTAAAGCTTTAAGGATATTACTTAACTGTACATCATTTGCTGTAGCGCGTGCTAATTCCTCCACTGTAATGGGCAAGTTTTGTACTGTATCAATTTCATAGACGTCTATTACATCGCGTTCCGCTGTTGTTGACGTCGGTAACGGTAGTCGTGATAGACAATCCCGCGTTAGAATGTAATTTCGTATTCTTATACTTAATATCGAACGAAAAACCCTGTAAAAATACCGCGTAATGCTGCATTCGCATCGCTGTGTACGCAGGCAGCGCTTTGGTCGAAGAAAATATTTGGACTAGGGGCCTGTGATCAGTATACAACGTAAATTTGTTCCCATAGAGATATTGATGAAATTTCTTCACACCAAAAATGATCGCATATGCCTCTTTATCGATTTGCGTGTATCGCTTCTGGGTCTCTGACAGAGACTGGGACGCGTACTGTAATACTCGCTCTGTACCGTCCGGATAGCGGTGTGACAAAACCGCACCTACGCCGTAAGGACTAGCATCCGTAGCCAGAATCAATGGAAGTTTTGTGTCAAAATGTGCAAGCACTATATAACTTTTGAAATTCTTTTTCGCAGCTTGAAAAGCCTGTTCACAACTACGCGACCATTTAAAACAAACATTTTTCTGTAGTAGTTTATGTAACGGTGCTAATATCGTACTCAAATTCTTAATGAACCGACCGTAATAATTCACCATACCGAGGAATGAGCGTAATTCCATAACATTTTTCGGTCTTGGCATTTGATCAATAGCTTGTATCTTCTCTGTAGTTTTATGTAATCCATTTTTGTCTATCTTATATCCGCAATAATCTATGCTATTTTGGAAAAATTCGCACTTACTTTCATTGATTCTGATATTGGCTTTCGCGAGGCGCTGCAGTACCGTCTCAAGTCGCTGCAAATGAACCTTATCATTTGGGCCGGTTATTCTAATGTCATCCAGAAAGACTGATACTCCGGGTATATCCCCTAGAATATCTTCCATCTCGCGCTGCCAGATCGCTGGCGCCGAAGCCGTACCGTACATCAATCTTGTGCTTCGATATAATCCCTTGTGCGTACTAAGTGTAAGTAATTCGCGATCTTCGACACGAACCTCAAGCTGCAAATATGCTTGTTTGATATCTATTTTCGAGAATTTTTCTTCGCCTGCCATTGACGAGAATAATTCGTCTGTCGTTGGCAGTGGTTGTTCGTCAACCACTAAGTATGGGTTTATCGTAACCTTGAAATCCCCGCAAATACGAACCGTGTTATCACGTTTAAGAACGGGTACAATAGGCGTAGCCCATCTGGATGCATTTACCTTCTCTAAAATACCGCCTTGAACTAGCGACTGCAGCTCCTCCTCAACCAGTGGTAATAACTTAAAAGGAATTGTACGTGCTTTTAAGAATACCGGTTTAACATTTTCCTTTAGTGTCAGACTAGCTTGTAACCCTTTTATTTTTGTAGAGTGTGGATCTAACCCATTTCGATACTGTTGTAATAATCGCGCAATTGTCTCTTGTGTATTATCGCGTAATTGTACATTGTCTATTGATTCCGTTAGTTGTATTTGTAACTGTCGTATCCACTCACGCCCTAAAAGTGGCTCACGCACGACATTTGAAACGTACAGGTTAAGTTTAACAATTTTTCCGCGCAACGTAACCGTCACGGGTACGACCCCAACGATTTGAATCGGCGTTTTGCAAAACGTAATTAACTGTAAGGACGTTGGACACGGGCGTCGATTTTGAAATTGTTCCCGCAGCGTTCGGGTACTCACGATTGTAACCGCTGCACCGCTATCGATTTCAAAACGCAGGGGGCGACCGTCCACTGTAAGTGTCGCAAAAAACTTATCTCGGAATTCGATGTGTTCTAGGAGTAGCACTTCCTCAATCTGGTTGGTGGTTGCTCGCTTCGCACTCATGCATACTTTTTGTAAGTGGCCTGGCGTACCGCAATTGTTACATTTAATATTTCTATCTAGGGTACATTTATTCGCTAAATGTTTGCCACCACACCTGAAACAAGATACATTAGACATGGTATTGACACGAGATTTATTGTTATTGGATTGAACTGCCTTATTTTCTGCCTTCGCCGATTTTGTAAAGGGTTTTCGCTTGGGCTGAGATTTCTTCTCTGGCTTTTTGTCCTTGGCCCCCATGTAGTTGACCGCCGGCGCCGTCGATCCTGATTGCAGTTGTTGAGCATCCTTCTCAGATAACTCCATGGCTGTAGCCACCTGCACAGCCTTGTCGAACGTCAGGTCCTTCATCTCCAGCAGCCAGGACTGGGCTCGATGACTCGCCAGCCCGAACACGAATTGGTTGCGTAGGGCCGTTTTCAAATATGGCCCGAAATTGCAATGGACACTCAACTTGTGTAGCGCGGCAACAAAGTCTTTGATGCTCTCTCCGTCACTTTGCTTCCGTTGATAAAAACGGAAATTTTCGGCAATTTCCAGGGGTACTGGTGCATAGAACTCCGTGAGGTTATCGACCAACGTATTGAAGGGAACTGTATATGGATCTGTCGGTGCCAGTTTATTGCATATAACGTCGAAAGCTTAGATCCAATGAAATGTAGCAAGTACATAACCTTCTGCTCGTCCGACACTTTAAAAATTTTCGCCGCAGCCGTGAATCTTTGTAACAATCTGTTCCAATCCGTGGTTGCTAGATCGAACGTATCGATGCTGAAGCTACCGTGTAACACGACCTCCGCCATTTTGTACTTTTGCACTGGATTCTAGATTGTTCCACGTACCGATTTCTGGATTGTTCCACGTACCGACTTCTGTAATGTGTATCGTACTAGTGTATTATAAACGCGTAATTCACTCTGTAGAGCTATGTACTGTCCCGTCTGATGTCTTTCCCTTTTGTAGTAAGATCGCCGTTAGCTCACGTTACACAGGCACTTATGGCGCACACACAAGTATTGCTTTTCCTCGTGCAGTCACCGTTACCCGTTAAGCGGCGATCCCACCCTCGTCGCCAGTTCTCTGTTGTGTATCGGGAAAGAGACAAGGACTCCAGCACTTCAGTATTTCTACCTCGGTTTATTTCTACTCGCAATACAAAATATACGCTCTGTGCTGTCGGACGGACGAGACGGAAGAGAGAGATTCACCGTGAGGCAACGACTATATATATATAGATATTCGCTAGCGCTCGCGTTCTTGGGCCCTCTACTTCCCGTATAGGCGGAAACGAAAACAATATGGCGCGAACCTATGAACTACATAACAGACGAATTTCGGGTTTTAACTGTAACATATACATATTCTTACGAAGACATTTGTTAATCACGACAATGTGCCTGCAAGTCAGATCTAAAGACTATATAGAAAGAAACTAAATGAGTTCATGGTTAAAAAGAAAAAGAAAATTTCTAACTTACATGCTTCGTGCGTTGTGTGATGATAAAACATGGTCAATTATTAAAGTGTAAAAAGTAAGACTTGATTGTGTCAGGAAGTACGTCTGCACGCCTCAGTAACGGACAACACAATGAACAATATTTAATAAACAATAATAGTTTATGTGGCCGCTTGCCACTATCGTTCGGGCGTCGCGTACCCTCCACAGGGTAGGAGACGCCGCAGCGTGTGGAGGAACGTCGAGTGAGTTGTGAGACTGTGTACAATAAATATGTCGTTTATTCCAACTTCCTATCTCTATAGGTATAGATGTTGGTATGTCAGTGTGCTGAAGGCGGCCCTGAAAAGGGCCGTTCGGGCTCTTCTTGTGCGGTGGCCCTGAAAAGGGCCGATTGGTTTCTTCTCACTTCGGAATGCGCTCACGCCAGATGATGGCGGGCCGCGTCCGCGTTCTCCGGAATGTGCTCACGCCAGACTTCCGTCAGGCAGGCGGGGACCCAGGTGGAGTGTAGGACTGCTCCTGTTCCTCGGTCTGCGTAGCCTGTGACTCGAGTGGTGGTGGAGCGTCGGTCTGCGTCTCCTGTGATGAGGTGATCTCCCACTCCGGGTCAGTCTGTACCTCCCTGGTGTCGCGTGGAGGCTGGTGTTGCACACCACGGTGCACACGTGCCGGAGGGATAGTCTGCGTCCCCTGATGTAACCTTTCTGCCGGTGATGGCGGCAGAGGCGACAGGGGTGGAGGCACCGTCCACGACAATCGAGGAGAGGTGTAGCGTCGGACTCTCATGTCCCACGTGGAAATGACTTGGCGTGGAGGGCGAGTCAGTCGTACCGGAGAAAGATAGAGCGGGACGAGTTTCCACGGTTTGGCCTGGACGGTAGTCCAGGGGCCGTTGAGGAGGTCTCGGTGGCTGCGAGCGGAGTGGCGCAGCTTGTCTCGGCGATGGTCGTAACTTCTTAGGCGGCAAGACGACGGCAAGTTATACCAAAAAGACTCTTCTTCTACTCTAGGCTATGAACTTGTAGAGTAGTCGAAAGCTGTCTAGGCCGTCGCCGCGAGGCCTTATATATCTTCCTTGGTCGGAAATTAAATGCGAGAAAACCTGCCCTCTGTTGGCGGCACTCTCGTATAGCTTCGCGGGCCGCACGTCGGGCGCACGCGCTCGGCGCGTGATCGGTGAGCGCGCGCGCGGTGCGCGTACCGTTATTCCGATTGCTCGGTAAAGTGTGTGTGGTCGGGAGATCGCCACAGGACCCCCCTGGTTGAGGGTGAGTCCGCTTAGGCGAGGTTGAGTCGGACCGGAGGCCTTGATGTCCTCCCGGCTCTGGTTTTGATCTCTGCAGTTGGTTGATCCTTCTGCTCTGTTTTGTTTTCGTCCTCCTTGGCTGTTCGGCTGTGGCTGTTCTCCTCCAAGGTGTAGGCTGGTTTGATGCGATCTATTGAAACATTGATAGTTCTACCATTAATTTTTAGCTTAAAAGTTTTTTCGCCTCGGTTTACCACTTCGTATGGGCCTTCATACGGAGGTTGCAATGCTCCAGTTGGCGCATTATGCCTTAGGAACACTTGGAGTTGTTTGCATGTTCTTGAAGACAAATGTGGATCTCTGACCATGACGTTTGATTTTCGAGCTTAGCTGATTTATTGTTTGCTTCAATCTCGTTATCAGGTCTTCTGTATCTGATTCACTTGTTGTCTCTTGCGTGCTTAGGAATTGTCTTGGTAGGCGGATTGATTCTCCAAACACTAGTTCGGCTGGAGTTGCGTTTAGGTCCTTGTTCCAAGCTGCCCTGATGCCCATTATTACTGGTAATACTTCAGTCCAGTTTGTGGTTCCGTGGCACTTTATAGCCGCTTTCATTTGTCGATGGAATCTCTCTACCATCCCGTTAGCTGCCGGGTTGTAGGTTGTAGTTTGGATGTGATTGGACCCAGTCAAGCGCGTTAGTCTTTGAAAGAGGTCTGCTTCAAACTGGCGTCCTTGGTCCGTCGTTATCCGGGTTGGAATGCCATATCTAGCTATCCACTCTCTAAATATGTGTTCGGCTACTGTTTCTGCTGTTATGTCGGGCACCGGGATTGCTTCCGGCCAACGTGTAAATCGGTCGATGATAGTCAGGCAATACTTGTATTCTTTTGACAGTGGGAGAGGCCCCACCAGGTCGACGTGTGTGTATTCGAATCTCTTCGTCGGAGTTCTGAAGTTTCCAACTGGCGAGTTGTTGTGTCTCTTGTGATCTTAGATCTCTGACAATGGGTGCATGCTCGTGCCCACTGCTTGCAATCTTTCTGGATTCCAGGCCACACGTAACGTTCTGCTACCATTCTAGTCGTTGCCTTCGCTCCTGGGTGCGACAAGCCATGCAGGGATTGAAAGACCTGCTGTCTGTATGGCTTTGTCACGTAAGGTCGGGCTGTTGGCGTGGACGTGTCGCATAGTATGGTTGCCTTGCTTCCCGGGACGGGGATCTCTGTGAGCCGCAGTGATTTGTTGCTCTCCTTCAGCTCTTTCGTTTCTGGTTCTTCCTTTTGTGATCTGGTCAGTGCTTCGAAGTCGATGGCCTGGTGTACTGCTTCTACCCTTGATAATGCGTCGGCTACGACATTGTCTTTTCCTGACACATGCCGTATGTCCGTGGTGAACTGTGCAATATATTCGAGGTGTCGTGCCTGTCGTGGTGAGGTGCGCAGAAGATCCTGGTTGAGGGCGTACGTCAAAGGCTTGTGGTTGGTGTATACCACGAAGTTTCTTCCTTCAAGCATGTGCCTGAAGTGTTTTATTGTCGTGTATATTCCTAGGAGCTCGCGATCGCACAGTGGGGCAGAATCCCAAAAAGCTGGCCAAAATCTAAATTCTTTATAAATCGATCTGAAATTTGTTACTCGGGGGTTTTTGGGGTCGCTGATTACGAATCCGGGGTCAAAATTACAAAATTCAAAATGGCGGCTGCAATATGGCCATATCAGAAGTAAAAAAGCTTTCAATGTAAAGAATAATTATTAGTTTTTGATAAAATTTGTTATATTAATATCCCTGCCTATATTTATTTTAAAGAAACTTCCCTTGAAAGAAAGAAAAAGACAGCAGACGAGTTAAACTATTAAAAAAAAATTTTTTAAATTAAATTTATTAATAGCGCGCGCGAAGCGAGCGTACAATACCACTAAATATATAAAATAGTAAATATACAATATAAAAATGACAAATAAATTAAAATAAAAAATTATCATCATTAGATGAAAAATCTTCATTTGTAGTATCCGTCGAATCTTCTGAAGTTGAAACAATTTCTTCTTTATTCGCAATTTTTCCATGTCTTACAGTTGGAGGTAATAATAATATTACTGCATCTGACGACAGTGATTTAAGCTGTTTCAAAGGTAGTTGCCGACAACTCGATAGATATGGATCTGATGATACTAGAAATCTTGAAAAAATATCCTCCATAGTCTTTGTCCTTGAGTATTTGCGCGAAAAATCTTTATGAAATATTTTGAAGTATTTGTGACAAGACTCTTGGGCATCTTCTGACATTTGACCAATAGGTAACAATGAAGAAGCTATTATTTCAGTACCATGAATAAGAAGTTTGTGTACTGAGGTAGGCATATAATACCAAGGATATAATTGTACAAATTGACGAGCTGTTTCCAATGTATATTGTTTAAATTCTTCTTGGTTAATAACATGACCCGATGAAATAACTTGTAATATAATGTAAAAGCGATAAATAATGTTTTCTTCTACTCCTGTTATAGCTGCAGAAATACGTGAATTTTTGAAAAATCGTCGAGCAGTGTTGCCATCATTTGTACTTCCATATCCAGGCTTTGGCTTATCAACTATTAATCCTAATTCTTTCTTAAAACCTTTCTGAATGTTTTCTTTTCTTGTCTCAACCGATTTTTTTTCATGAGCTTGGCGAGCCTGCCATTTTTTTATTTCTAATTTATAAGATAGATGTAAACAGCATTCAAAGCAACGAATCCAAGCATGTAGTGATGATAAACCGAATTCACAACTTTTTTCATTAATTGGCTTACTTAAAATTAAATCTATTTTATTAAAATCTTTGGATGTTGCTTGACATAGATAACAACGTTGCGTAGAAGAATTGCTTGTCAATGCATTGCATACTTTGCCATCAATCATTGTCAAGGCAAGTTGATATGTTACAGATATCTTTTTTCCATCTTGATATGTTTCAAAAGGAACAAGTTCATCTATTTGTTTTTTTATATAATCTGTCTCTTGTATTGTAATTTCTGTAGTCTCATGTAAAAATTGAATTCTGATTGGTCTGCAGAATCTTGGAGAAGACGGTCTTGGATTTTTCCAAATAACAGTTGTTTCATTCGTTACTTTATCTGTATGTATGAATTGCAGTGACACAATAGAAGTGAACAAAATACTTTCATCTGTATTTCTTTCATCATCAATGAACTTTTGTTTATATCTACTGTGCCCAGAACTGCCATCGCAACCCCATTTACAAATTAAAGATAAATTTTCACGTTGTTGATCGGTTAAACATTTAATTACATCCAACTGAATAAGTAAAATACGACTAATCGTGTGATCTAATAAAGGTTGTACTTGTATTTCTGCACTAGTTTGAGTTAAAATTATTTCTGCTTTAGGATAACAATTTTTTTTAGATTTTAATATTTCTTTGTATGATGGAAAAAGTTTGGATCTCTTTCGCAAGCAAGCATTTTGTAATATTTGATATTTATTTTTTGAAAATTTAAGTTCAACAAATAAAGAAAGAGCCTCATCAGGAGTAAAATTATCTTCTTCAATATACTGAAAATTTTTTCGATACCTTTTTGCTTTACTTGGACTGCTCGATGTTACATGCTTTAATATGTTTGCTGCATCTACTTTTCCTTCTGCTCGCAAATTCATTTGGGCTGCGTAAGAAAGCTCTTCAGTACTTGATTGTGTACGCAAAAATTTTGTCTTTCTTCGTTTACTTCTCTCACTAGAATCTTCAAAACTTGTTGATGGTCGACCTCCTAAATCGGTTTTCTTATTTTCTTCTTTGAGTCCAAATGAAATAAATACTCCTAACCATTCACCATAGGTTTTAAAAAAGATAGATTCCGTTCTCTTACTTTTCTGCCACTTGTCTTTTAAATCAAAAATTAATTTCTGTATTGGTTGTTTAGCGTGATCAGGTAAATTATACGGATGTTGTAATTTGCAAGACATTAATTCTTCAATTTTTGCGTATGCTTCTGTAGCACTTGTACTTAAATTATTTCTTATTAGATTAAAAACTTCTTTTCTTGTCAGACCATTTTCATCGGGCATTTCTGAATTGGAACCTAAAAAAAAGTTTTTGTTTAATAATTAAATTACACTTAGTTACGCTTTAATTAAATTAATAGTCATTTTTATTTCAAGTTTTCAACAAATCATCATATAAAATACATTAGTAAATAATAATGATTATTTAATGTACTAATCATTATAAGTTTGAATTATATTAGTATAATAAAATTTGCATTTAATTTTTATACAACAAATTTGAAGCACTGTATATAAATACATATAATATATAAATTTACTCGAATAAAGTACAGGCTTACATCCCGCGCATGGAATTTAGGCATGAAATTTGAGTTAAAAAAAAAATGTTTGCATGTAAATTCTAAATCACCTTACATACACATCATATACGTTCAAAAAAAGTTGAAACAATTATCGAAGTGGACGAAAAAATTATTTATACCTCTTTTAGTTACGCCAAAATAACATTTTCTGTTTTCTTTTCTACAAAAACCTGCATAAAAACTCGTTAGGCACTTAAAAGCAGCTGAATTTTGTTTTATTTTATAGATAATACCTTTCATGTCCAATATGTTAGATGACAGAATTCTGCAGAATTATTAAACTTTTTTCTTCAAAACTAAATTTCTTTTTAGTTTTCTAACGTAAAATTAACGTAAGTTTATTACCTTATTACTATTTTCTATAAAATTATTGAATATTCTAATAAACACAGTTATATTCTACTTACTTTCACGAATTGATTCCATTTTTTTAAAGTTAAATCGGTAAACTCTACGAAATTTTATAACTCTTCAAAGACGAGCTTGCTTTTTCTCCTGCGTGCACGCCAGATGTTGCTCGAGCGAAGGTCGCCTTTGTATTGATTTTTAAAAGCAGGTATGAGGGATCTGACCATAATACTAACGGATTTTGACCCTTGGGACATTTCTCTAGCCAACCCCACAGTTCAAATTCCCCAATTAGAAACTTTATTTTTGGGGTTTTGGCCAGCTTTTTGGGATTCTGCCCCACTGTGGATCGTACGGGCTGTACTTTGTCTGTGCGCGGTTGAGCTTCTTACTCAGGAACGCGAGTGGCTGCCAACCCTCGTTCGTCCTCTGTTGCATTAAGTACTGCTTCTATTGCCATCTCTGAGGCGTCCGTTGTTACTGCCAGTTCTGCTCTCGGGTCGGGGTGTGCCAGTACGGTTGCTTTAGATAGGCTATTCTTGCAGCTTTGGAAAGCCCTCTCCGTTTCCGCTGTCCACGGGACTGGTGTTTTGCCATTCATTCGAGGCCCCTTGAGCATCTCGTTCAGCAGAGCTTGATTCTTTGCTGCGTCGTGGCTGCTTTATGGTGTGAGGTTTGGAAAATTTCAGGATCGCCTCTACCTTCTCTGCCTCGGCTGTATCTGTGGTTGTGCTTGTAGGCGTTGCCGCGGTTGTCGCCAGGACGAGCGCCTTGCTGTTGACCTCGTGTATTCGGTCAACCTGGTCCGCTACATCTTCCAGTCTGTCTTCCGTCTGTGTGGCCAAGATAGCCTGTGTTTGTGGGGGTAGTCGTCCTAACCAGAGCGTTCGTAGGAGTTCTTTCGAGACGGTGGTCCTGGCTAGTGTCGATAAGTGCCGGAGAAATTGTGATGGCTTCCTGTCTCCTAGCTCTAGTAGCTGCCTGATCCGTTGTCCCTGCGAGTCAGTGAGCCTCTGGATCAGCGCCTTCTTGATCGTTTCATATTTACGCTCTGCCGGGGGATGCGTGATGACATCTTTGATTTTCTTTGGCTTGTTGTGGCCGGATCCGCGAGATGACGTACGCGTACTTGGCATCGTCGACGGCAAGTTATACCAAAAAGACTCTTCTACCCTAGGCTATGAGCTTGTAGAGCAGTCGAAAGCTGCCTAGGCCGTCGCCGCAAGGCCTTATATATCTTTCTTAGTCGGAAATTAAATGCGAGAAAACTTGCCCTCTGTTGGCGGCACTCTCGTATAGCTTCGCGGGCCGCACGTCGGGCCTACGCGCTCGGCGCGTGATCGGTGAGCGCGCGCGCAATGCGCGTACCGTTATCCTGATTGCTCGGTAAAGTGTGTGTGGTCGGGAGACCGTCACAGTTTATGACAAATAGAGGTTGATTATGTGACCCCTATTATTTTGTCATTTATTGCTGTCAGGTTCTCTGTGTCTTTTTGAAGGTTGATCGTTTGATTGTGTTTTTTAATTAAAAACATCTCGGCGATTTTTCTCTTTTTGACATGTTTTTCTTTATGTAAAATTTTTGTATCAGACCAATTAAACTCATGATTTAATTCAAGCCGGTGTTTGCTTATTACTGAATGATTACTGACGTGCTTCCTTATGTCAGATTTATGTTGCTTAATTCGAGTTTCAAGATGTCTTTTTGTTTGTCCTATATACGTCGCGTCGCAGTCTGAACAGTCGATTTTATAAACTATATAATTCTACCTATTTCATATCATCCAGTCTGTCCCCTTCTAATATTAATCAATTGTTTATTCCTTCAGCAAAAAGCCAAGAAGGGACTAGATTACAATAGAACCTCAACTCCATTCACACTCACATTTATACCCATTCCGCATACTCTTAAGGGGATCCTGCAGTGACTGGCGAACTTTCTCGATGTCGATAATGTCAACCTTTTTAATTTTGTTTTCCCTATATCTGTCTTTGTCTAACGAAATGACATCTGTCTTTTTTTCGATTGCTCGCCATCTTTCGCAAGATCCGGCAACTACTGTTTGCCCGTTCTAAACTGGAGGATGATCCTACTCTCTCTCTCTCGGCTCAACTTCCTTCTATAGTGTACGTGACATAAACTATAGATTTTTACCCGTCTACACTACTACTCAGATGAGCCGAGAGTAGGATCATCCTCTAGTCTAGAACGGGCATAAGGTTATCCTTGCCTTAGCCGCAGAACACACACATCAATTTCTTATCCTCCAACCAATACTTATTACCTTTTTCCATATTTTTACATCTCAATTTTATTAACACTCTTACATTATCTCCCGCATTTAACTTAACTAAGTTTTCCATTTTCAAATACCTGAGTCCATCATCCATACTCATATAGAGCTCCTTATACCTTTCATTATATTTAGTTTCCATTATCCTATTCTCCTCCATTTGTCGTTGGACTTCCCAATCTCTGTGCATCAATTTCGTCTTTATATTACCCCCCCGCTGCCCTAATGCTTTCTATAACTTGCACTTCCTAGCCATTCCTATTATAATATAGTTCCTTGTTTTTACTATACATATCCTCCCAGTTATTCTTATTTTAACCCCAACTATTGATCAAGCCTACTTAGAACTTGATCCGTTCACTCGTTATCGAGATCTCAACATCTCGGGTACTCGCAACCTGTGGCGTCGCGTAAGAGTCACGGTGCGGTCTCGCTTCGCGTGTACTTGGCGCGAGACACTGCCGTGTCTCTTGATCCTTTTCCAACCAACATTTCTTTAACCATCTATCTTCTTTTTTTGCTCTTATTTTCTTTTCGAACTTTATTGCTCTTATCCCCCATCCGATCCTCAACTTTTTAAGTCCTAATTCCTTCGATATCAAATATCTCGGCGTGCAGAAATCCAATTTATAAACCTACCTTACGTAATCTAGCATAATTTTCTCTAACTCTTTCTTTTCCGCTCAGCCCCAAATTTCCACACCATACGACAACACATTTTGTACTAAGTATTTAAATAACATCCGTCTCCTATAAAAATCGTTTTTACAGATCCTTTTCGCTAATCCCCAGACTTTATTGGCTGCCATCCTTCCTTTACAACTCAGCTCTTTTATATGATCCTTATAATTGCCTTTATTATTAAATACAAAACCCAGGTATTTGAATGTCTGGACCTCTTCTAATTCTTTATCCTCTCATTTGCATCTTTCCTTTTTCTCTTTGTTTCTTTTATTAAAAACCATAACTTTAGTCTTATCCGCACATAATGATAATTTCTTTTTCTTTAACAATCTTCTTAACGTATCTATCATGTCCATTAACGCAACCCTATTTTTTGCCACAAACACCAAGTCGGCGGCATATTCCCCCCCCCCAGCGACCTATTATTAAGTAACGGCACTCTCCCCCAATGTTTCTATTCTTTAACGCTTTTTTTGTAGTACCTATATTAATTTCCTTTTCTCCTTTATTATTTTCTTTTTTACCTCCCAATCGTACAGCTCCACAATTACCACCTCCTTTCCTTCTCTACCTACAACCTGTACATTTTTCACTTTCTCCCTGAAATCTAACTCTTTGTTGAGGAATTCACCTGCTGCATCCTTAATACTTGTTTTTTTCTTATTGTTGTGTATGTGTCTCGTTTCTGAGGCACGCCGCACGTGTGCTTGTGTGCGGCCGGTAATTGGTAAGGAAAGGTGGGTAATAATTGTACACAGCTTCTTCTTTAAGAACACTATATATTGTACGTGTGATACGTGGCACGGTTGCTTGCACACTGCCGCATGGCGACTCGCGTGTCGCTCGCATCAAGACGTCTGCGCATTGGACTGCGCAGCTAGGTAATGCGCGCTACCTATGGAAGCGCGCGCACATATAAACGCTCACACAACACTCCCCTCGCTTATGAATACAATGTACGGGGTGCTGTGTGATTTACGAACTTAATCCATTACGTAATTACGCAGGTGCAACGGAAGCTTTCGGTTACGTGGTACACGTGAAGGCGGAACTGGCGTATTATCGTTTTTATTATCAACAGTCCCGCTTACAATCCTTGCAGGTGTCTGTATAGGCGTAGACGCTGCTATCACACTTGGAGGCGTTGCGAACGAATCAGAGCTCGAATCTGCTCTTTCTAAACCCGTAAAGGGTGAATACGGAGGAGCCTTAATCGTACTCGAATCACTAACTATACTATTAGACACGTTCTGATTTCTAACGGTTTCGTCAGACGCAACCTGACTTGAATTTGAAAACTCGGACGGCTCCCCGCTTGTATTCGTCATTTCCGTTGCATTATCAGCAAAAGAAGAGTCGTACTCTTCCTCTTTAACTGGTGTGTCTTTACCGATTTTCCGCAGCTGGTTAACATGACGTTTCCACGTACGTCCATCGTCTAACCTAACATTATAATGAAGCGTTTTTAAACGCTGCGCGATTATACCAAAAACCCATTTATCTTTACCTCTATAATCTCGACAACTGACCCTTCTCCCTTCCTCAAAATTTACGGGCGTACTGTATAGCTCTCTCCGAGCCGTCTGGATAGATGTGCGATAAAATCGCACCTACCCCATAAGAACTTGCGTCGATCTGTAGCTACCGTTACTGGCAACCGTGGATCAAAATGTACTAAACATTTAGGACTAATAAACGCATTCTTTGCATCTTGAAAACTCTTCTCGCATTGAGAAGTCCATTGAAACTTAGTATCTTTACGAAGCAAATTATTTAATGGATATAAAATTGAACTCAATTTAGGGATAAATCTTCCATAATAATTAATCATTCCCAAGAAACTACGAACTTCCGAAACATTAGAAGGTCTCTTCATGAGATTTATCGCTTCTATTTTAACCGGATCTTTATGTAATCCATCTTTATTAATAATGTATCTGCAGTACGAAATTTGCGGCATGAAAAATTCACTCTTTTCCATATTTACGCGAATATTGTATTTTTCCAAACGACTTAAGACTAAACGCAATTTTTGTAAATGGTCTTTTGTATCAATGCCTGCGACGCGTATATCATCGAGAAAAACTACTACTCCCGGAATATCTTTTAATATATTTTCAATGGTGCGTTGCCATATCGCTGGCGCTGCTGCTACACCATACATTAAACGTGTAGACTTATAGAGACCCTTGTGCGTACTCAAGGTTAACAAGGGACGGTCTTCTGGCCGAACCTCTAATTGTAAATAGGCCTGTAACAAATCTATTTTAGAAAAAATTGTACCACCGGCCATGGAAATCAGTAATTCATCCGCCGTAGGTAACGGATGTTCGTCGATCAATAACTGTGGATTCAGTGTTACGCTGAAATCCCCGCAGATACGTACTTGTCCGCTCTTTTTAATAACCGGAACTATGGGTGTAGCCCATTCTGAATGATCGACTTTTTCTAATATTCCTTCAGAAACTAATCTATCTAATTCCTCCTCCACCAGAGAACGTAAACGGAAAGGAACTTGACGCGCTTTAATAAACACAGGCTTTGCTTTATCCTTTAGCGTAAGCTTTGCTTGCATATTCGTAATTTTTGCAATGACCGGATTCGTTAAATTAGAAAATTCTTTCAATAACTTTTGTAATTCTAAATTACTCGCGTCATCAATTTTGTGCAATGTATGTAATTGTCCTAGAAATTGACGTGTTACTTTATTATTTTTCATTTGCAAAATCCATTCTTGACCTAGCAATGGCTTGCGTTCTTACATTGAAACGTACAAATTTAATTCCCGTGAATTTTTACCATCTTGTACCCTTACCACCATGTAACCAAGCACTTTAACTTGTTGCTTACAATATGAAAATAATTGTATTTCCGATTTGTAGATTTTATTTTTCGGAAATAATCTATTCGCAAGGGACTGAGAAATCAAAGTAACGGCCGCACCGCTGTCGACCTCGAACTTAATATTCTTATTATTAACTATTAATGTTGTAAAAAACTTGTCTCTAAATTGCACGTGCTCTACGGGTAAACAATCTACTTTATTTACATTTCTTACGTTAGTACGACAAACTACACGTAAATGCCCGGCTTTACCGCATGCATGACATTTCGTTGTTTTATCTAGCGAACACTGAGATGCGAGGTGATTCTTACCGCACCGGTAACAAGTAATTTTACTCGAATTTTGAAAACGCGGCTTAACATTTTTCTTATTAAAGTATTTTGGCTTATCTTTATTAAAACTGCCGTTGTTGCTGCCCGTTGCCTTCTTGGCTGCCTGTACCTGGGTAACTTCCGTCTCCCCCTGTAGCTGCTTTGTCCTCTTCTCGGACAACTCGATAGTAGCCGCTGTTTGGACCGCCCGTTCCAAATCCAGATCCCTGGTTTCGAGCAATTTGCCTTGAGCCCGTCGGTTCCTGAGCCCACAGACGAACTGGTTTCTTATGGCGACTTTAATGTGCTCGCCAAAATTGCACTTGAGCGCAATTTTATGTAGTGCTGCCGAAAATTCGAGAGCAGTCTCCCCCTCTTCTTGTTTTCTTTGGTAGAACTTGTACACTTCCGCGATTTCGAGTGGGGTTGGTTCATAAAAGTCTTTCAATGTTTTTATAATGTTCTCATAATCCGCCGTATACGGATTATTCGGACTCAGTCTGTCCGCTAACATTCCGAATGCTGTAGGGCCTACATAATGCAGAAGATACGGTACGCGATCTGCGTTCGCGATCGTGAAAATCTTGAATGCGCCTTCCAAACGCATTTGCCACTTCGTAAACTGTCCTACCGTAGGATCGAAAGGCTCGATTGTAAACGTATTCGGTGCATGTGCCATTGTACTTGTCTTTCGCGGAAGTTTTCACTACGTTCTTCACTTCTTAGGGTGCCTCCCCATGCAGGACGGAATCTCGGAAAACGGAATCTCGGAATCATTCTGATTGGTTAGTCCCATGAGGCTATTGAATAGTCTCATGGGACTAACCAATCAGAATGATTCCGAGATTCCGTTTTCCGAGATTCCGTCCTGCATGGGGAGGCACCCTTAAACGTACGTGAATCTGCATTCGTGCCACGTGTGTCTCCCAAAATGGCCGCGCGTAACGGTCGTGGTACTGGAAAATGATGCAATCTTGAGACACTTTTCGATCGTTGAGTTCGACCGTTCTCGTCGCCAATTTGTTGTGTATGTGTCTCGTTTCTGAGGCACGCCGCACGTGTGCTTGTGTGCGGCCGGTAATTGGTAAGGAAAGGTGGGTAATAATTGTACACAGCTTCTTCTTTAAGAACACTATACATTGTACGTGTGATACGTGGCACGGTTGCTTGCACACTGCTGCATGGCTTCTTCTTCTTCTTCTTTAATTTCTTTGGCTCCTGCCTCTAAACCGAGAACAATACGGCCAGCATTTGCCACTGTTTGAGTGCTTTTCACTGTTTGATCACTTTACGGTTGAGTAGCGAAGTCTAAAAGGCAATTGCAAGCAGACAGTATCAGTCGCAATACTTAAAAAAATTTTTGGGCGGAACACGTCCGAACACGTTTAAAACGTGTCGTCTGTGACTACACGCGAAACACGTCCGAAAAGTCCACGTACGTTGGGCGAATGACTGCTGCATGGCGACTCGCGTGTCGCCCACATCAAGACGTCTGCGCATCGGACTGCGCAGCTAGGTAATGCGCGCTACCTATGGAAGCGCGCGCACATATAAACGCTCACACAACACTTATTTACCTTTTTCAGTCAATTCAATTTCAATTTTCTTACTTCCTTCATTGTCCCCTCCATGATTTTCTCTCCTTGTAACTCCCTACCACCATCCTTTTTTTCAGCAAATCGATTGCTCCCCAGATAGCAATGCCTGATGATCAGATTTCATCACGTCATGATCTTCTGATATTGATCGAAATGTGATGTATGTCTTGTAATCATATTGTGATGATACACATCATGAGTGCCAGTTAACATATATATGAGGAAATATATGAGCTCAGATATTGACGTTACTTAGCAAACTCATAATAATCACATGCTGAGTACAAGTTCACATGTATATGAGAAAATATATGAGCTCAGATATTGACGTTACTTAGCCAACTCATGATAATCACATGCTGACGAGTGCTAGTACCGCACGCTGCCGCGACGCGGCTATACCACGCGTCACTTTCTCGTAATCAAAAATTATCACGTACTAGTATAAGAGGCGAGCTTGTGAGAAGCCTAATTACAATGTTCTTTGCTGCAGATCAGCTTGTGATACCTTTGGTCTGCGAAGCAATTTTTGATAAATTGTTAGATACGTCTTATTTATTTACATGTTTTTAAATAATTTTATTAAGTATGAAATATTTAAAATTGTTGTCATTTCTTGAGCTTTATATGCACACAATATGCAGTATTTCATTGAACATTTATGTGTTTATTATGTCACTATTTTGTAAACTTTTATGGATTTCATAACATTTCTGCATTCTGAGCAACATATGAGCCCGCATCTGTGTCTATTCTTGCCATCATGTTTTTAATAAACGTGAGTGCAATATGTACTCAGAACAAATACTTGCTGCTATCTGGGATCTCTCCGCCACCTTTTCAGCTAAATTTCCGTTTTCCGAGTTTCCACCGTTTTTTTGTCGCTTCAAATCTTCTAAAATAATGGAAAAGTTTTTTCATCCAGTGGATATAAAATAGAATCACAAATTTCAGTTGACTATAACTGGCATATTTATTCGTAAAACATCACAACGTTTCGGTCTAGATTCGGACCTTCTTCAGGTGAACTCTTCATGGTGTTCTTTTTTTTTATCATTTCCACCAGTGTATTTTATTACTTTATGTATTATCATGTGACAAATATAAAATAATGGCAAGGCAGCAGGAGAAAGTATTAAGAATAAGGATGTTAAGAATACGGATATTCGATTATATTTAAAAAATGCTATAGAAATTTAATAATACATATTTGATATAACTTATTTGCAGCCGAATATGAGGTTGGCACACCAGAGCCAAGCACACCGTGCTCTTTCATAATACATGCAGAAACTAAACGTAACGGAAACATACTATCTCCTACTTATCCTGGTACTTATCCGAAAGATCTTATTTGTACCTATCAATTTGTCGGGCGGCGTGGACAACGTGTGCGGTTGGAATTTCGTGACTTTGATTTGTTCTTTGGGGGGCCACAGTACGTACTTGCAAGGCCAACATTTTTTTAGATATTTAAAATTTTTATACAGAATTTCTAATAATTAACAGCCAAAGTAAAAGAAAGTAATTCCTGTAGATAATCCATTTTTTACATAAAAATGTATCTTGGATTTTTAAATCTATTTGCATTAGGTATCTATAGCGATATGACATAATTTAATTCAAGTTAACAAGAAAATTATTCCATAGTTGTCCGCTAGATTACGTGAAAGTGTACGATGGTCCCAATAATTCGACCGCCGTTATCGGCACGTATTGCGGCCAGCAACGAAATTTGGTATTATACTCCTCGGAGAACAGTTTGTTCGTGCTATTTTCCACGTTAAAGCGCACGGCGAATACACAAAATCGAGGATTTAAAGGAATCTTCGAGTTCTCGGAGAGTTTTGTCAGCTTGGGTAAGTCGTTTTGATCGTGACTCCTCATTTCTTGTTTATGAAATTTTACAATTTTGTTAATCGTTATTTATTATCTTTCTTAATCATGTAGATTTTATAACGGAATATCAAGGCGAGCATATCCGTGGATCCGAATGCGATCAGAAGATTCTTAGCAAGAAAGAAACATCAGGATTCGTAGTTAGTCCAAATTTTCCATATCCTTATATACCGAAAGTTGTCTGTCGTTATTTTATCTACGGTATGCAAGACTCGCAACATTTAGAGCGCGTGCGACTGGAATTTTTAATGTTTACAATACAGATACCCAAGGGAGAGTAAGTATTAATTATATTTATCAAGTATTCCTAAGGGCAGAAAGAGGACAGAAAGTTAAAATAATGTCAATTTGATGTTATATTGACCAAATTTACTTTATTTTTTGGTCGATATAACGTCAAATTGACAACATTTTGATTTTTCTGTTCTCCTTGTGTTTGCCAGTGTGATAGTACGTAAATGTCATTTTGCATTGCATTCTCTTTTGCGCTTTCCCAGGACAACATGTACCGACGGCTATCTAAAATTATATTTAAAAGGTCAAGAAGCGACGGATTCTTATGACAAATTCGATTATGAGATGTGTGGTAATAAGAGCAATCCGAGCCACATAGTAAGCGACGGGCCGAGACTCGTGATGGTGTTTAGTAGCGGAGAACTGCAAGCACAGGGTTTTAAAGCTAAGTAAGTGCACATATAATACAATTATGCAAGACAAGTGTTAAAAAAAAATCGTTTTTTATTTTTTATCTTTTCCTTTAATTACACAGGCCCGCAAAAAAAGAAAAGTTGTCTGCGCCATGGATTAGACCATGATATTCTCATGTATTTTCGCCTGCTGAAACCAAATATGATTTCAGTTTTGCCCCTACACGTCAGGATTTTTTTCTACAGCCAAAAACATCTTAAAAAATCCATTAAATCGTAGATCCCACAACTTAACATCAAACTCCGTAGCTCACTCAACTCCAAACAGCCAAACTAAGAATACCATAACCTTTTTGTACTAATCCAGTAACCCTGGAACCCTATACCTGCAAGCCCCATAACTTCATGACCCTATAATACCATAACTGGGATAGAACGAGGGATATATGAACAAAATGATGAGTTTCACTCATTCGAATCAGAAGTCCCGAATTATGTCCACGGAGTACCATCAAATTTATATATATGTGGCTATCCCATATACATTGTGCCTGGATGTCTAAAGGTGCCGTCCCATACGGAATTTCGGAAAACGGAATCTCTGAATTATTTTGATTGGTTAGCTCCATGGGGCTAACGAATCAAAATTATTTCGAGATTCCGTTTTCCGCTACGATTCCCATGAGGCTAACTAATCAGAATGATTCCGAGATTCCGTTTTCCGAAATTCCGTTCTGCACGGCACTCTAAGAATTCAAACAATGTTTCTTTTTCTGATAACGGAATTTCTGATTTCGTTATTGGAATTGAAAATCCTGCTGCCTCAGAGGATGTTGGAGATGGTGACAACTGCCTCAATCAAGGATGTGTAGAATGATCCATTTTCCGATCCTCTGAGGTAATGAAGCCGGCGAACGCGTGATGCCTTGCAGGGGGGCGTTAGGGTGTGAGGATGAAGCCGTAGTGTGTCTGACAACGAGTTGACTTTGTCCTCGTCAAAGTCGGAAAGCCCTCATACTACGACCTAGGGAGGTATAAGGGTTATCACCCCTAGGACGGCGGACTCAACTGCGATCGGAACAGGATCCCTAACGTGCTACACTTCCTTCATTCACATCTTGATTATTTCCCAGAAAATCTTGGGGATTACAGCAAAGAGCAAGGAGAACGATTTTGTCAAGATATCAAAGAAATGGAACGTCGTTACCAGGGTAGATGGGATATGAATATGATGGCTGACTTCTGTTGGATGTTAAAGAGAGAACGTGTTGTGAAATAAGGGAGGAAGCGTAAACAGAACCCACTCCACAAATCATTTGAAGATAAAAGGGTACGAAAACACAAACGATCATGAGTTGTTCTGTCTAAAAGCTTTCCGAAACAGAATATTAGGTGCTCAAGAATTTCAGAGTTATGAATTTATAAAGTTATATTAGGTATAATATGTTAGTGTATATCCTTCCTTCTGTCCGCATAACTTCCAGGGTCATGTGATTTTCGGGAGCCTGCTGTCTTGGCTCTTTCCTCCCCCGGGTCATGTGGTTATTGGGAGTCTGCTAGATTTCCAGGTTTATAGGGTTATAGAGTTATGGAGTTGTAAGTTATGGGGTTATGGGGCTACTATATACGTCGCTTCGCAATGTCCTTATATTTAACGTTAACTGTAATATAACCTTTGCTAAGCAAGACACGATCGCAATATGAAATTAACTGTAACTGGGTATTATGTATGGTCGCCTCTGGATAGATCCTTTGAATATCCTGTTCGCTAATAACTGTTACCGCTGCCCGCTGTCAACCTCGAATTCTACTGGTTTCCCGTTAATGTCGAGCGTTGTTAGAAATTTATCCCGAAAATTTACGTGTTCTAAGCTCAAAATCTCCAACTGATTGGTAGAGCCCTTAGCAAAGCAAACTGTACGCAGATGCCCCTGCTTCCCACAGCCATGGCAACAAATATCTCTACTGAGCGTGCACTTACAATTAGAAGCTAAATGTGACTTTTCACATCTGAAACACTTTACATTAGTTTTTACATTAGACTTATTACTAGAACTAGACGCATTTGCAGCATACTTCCTGGCCCTTGATTTGGACTGTTTATCACCTGTATTTTTTCCTGGGGTTTTCTTCCCTGCCTTTAGCAGATCGATACCTGTCGACGTTGAACTGGCGCCCTTCATCTGCTGCGAATTCTTCTCTGACAGCTCCATTGTAATGACAATTTTTACCGCTTCGTCGAAGTCCAAGTCCTTCTTTTCCAATAACTGAGCTTGAGTCTTCTTATTTAGAAGATCGAACACGAATTGGTTTTGTAGCGCCGTCTTGAGATAATCTCCGAATTTGCAATGAATACTTAGCTTATGGAGAGCTGCAACGAACTGCTGCACTTTTTCCTCCTCCCCTTGCTTTCTCTGATAGAAACGGTAATTCTGAGCTATTTCCAGGGGTGCTGGCTCGTAGAATTCCTCGAGTTTCTGGACTAACACGTCGTACGATTGCGTGAACGGATCAACTGGGTTCAATCGATCGCACAGTACATCGAATGCCAAGGCTTCTACGTAATGTAATAAATAGGGAACCCTCACATTATCCTTGATCCCGAAAATCAAGAAAACGCCTTGTAGACGCTGCACCCATCGTTTCCATGTAGTGGACGATGGATCAAAAGCTTCGATCGCAAACAACCCCGAAATTGCTGGTTCTCGTGCTGGTTGTACAGCCATGATCGCTTTGTAATGGCACCGAGACAATTTCACTCTTGATTTCAAGGTCGTACGTACTGTGTAGTATGTAATTGCGAATATCGTATTTCGCTTACGTCGGCCTTCCAGATAATCCTCGTCGCCAATTTTGTTGTGATTGTATGTACGTAGGCACAACAAAGTAACAGTAGTCTCTTGTTTAGGAATAACACTAGGCCTTTATTCACGAATAAAATGTTCTTAACGATCGAGACTGGTTCCGACTTGTTGCGTGTATCTCAATAAGTCTCTTAAGTGATCGTCAACGCTTTCGGCCATAACGCTGAATCCCGTCGCATCGATCTATCGATTTATTGGTGTTTGCACGCATTGCTTCTCGCTATCGATACGCGTGCGAAACTAAACGCGACCCCACATAACAAGTTAATAGTGTAATAGTAATAGTATCCATACAGCACACTAACATTGAATCAACATCTTAAAAACATTGAATTTCAACATTTACAATATTGTAAGCGACTGGAAAAATTAACGGAGCCGACCGGGACTCGAACTTGGGATCCTTTGTTCACACGCCTAGCACTTAGGCTACTACCCCACGACTGCTTTACTACTACGTAAATCTCCCAGATTTCCTATCTACATCGGTTTTACGGTCCTCCATCTATTACAATATTGTATTAACGTTGCAAAATGTAGATTCAACGTAGATTGAATATTGAAAAGACATTGCACAAACGTCTAATGTCTGCTGAATTGCAATGTCTTGTAGATGTCTACAAGACATTGCAATTTAATATAAAAAAAATGTTTCCATATAGCAGTAAAGGCCGGTCTCTACAAGCAGTTATATATCGGAGTCGGAGTCGGAACGTAGCCGATGGTCTAATGAGAGATTTTTTTTCGTAAATTTTTCTCATTGGACCATCGGTTGCGTTCCGACATACGTCTCCAACATACGACTGATTGTAGAACCGGTTAAAAAGTAATGCTAATACGTTGCCGCAGACACGTCATTTATCAGATACATCAGATTTTAACGTTGCGGGTACGTACCCATACAGACACAAATTGAATCAACATCTTAAAAACATTGCAATACTTGCAATATTGCATCAACGTTGCAAAATGTAGATTCAACGTTGAAAAGGCATTGCACAAACATCTAATGTCCGCTGAATTACATGTCTTGTAGACGTTGTTTCAATTCTTCAGAAAACATTGCTTGATGATCGAATGGGCCAGTGGTGATCTTCTAACGCTTCCTTCTTGATTATACCTGTATATAACACATCTTTCACACATCTTTAGTGTTCAAAAATCTTGTAACGATATATTAACTGACAAATATTAAAAACAATGCAACAAAAATTAAATTGTTATATATTGATTAATATTTAACAGAACGTTTTGAGCTCAGATTGGATTTTATTTTGAAGACCCACGGATGTCGTAATTTTTTTTGCCGGGGGTCTGCTTATATTTACTTTTAACTGAACTGTCATACGCCGTTTAGTGGTGTCGTTGCAAATTAGCGCTGAAAGATTAATAATTTGTTCAATGTTGTATCAACATAAAGAAACAATGTAGAAGAAGCAACATAGGTTTAATGTTGGAAAGATATTTATACTTCAACATTCAATATTGCAACATCTCAGCAACGTTGTTTCAACTTTTTGTGCTGTGTGGTATGGGATATATTTTGAAAAATAAAACCCATGTGGTACATATCTTTGTGCGCCCATTTAAGGGGTGTTACTATTCCAACCTAAGTGGTAGCAACTTTAATTCTCCTTAACAAAATTATAATATCACAAACTATCATTTTAATCACAAAGAATTAAAGAAGTAAT